>WWET01002839.1:173192-193086 GCA_011038615.1 Limnodynastes dumerilii | reverse complement strand
GTGTGGATGAGCCAAGGGGTCAGAGCCAAGGGCATAACTTGAGTGTAGGCAATGGGTTCAATTGCTATGGGGCCCGGCGGCTTAAGGGCCCTGGTGGCCCGGCAATAACCCCACCACACCTGTAGAGGCTCCTACAGAGCTGGTGCCAACTGTTTCTTAACCAGTGCTGAGAACTCTGTCCACAGAGCTGCAATAGAGAGTCACGATGGATGGAGAGTACATACACTGTGACCCTCTATAGCAGCGCGGCATAGAGAGGTTCCATAGCTCCTGTTTCATTCCATGCACTGTAGAGAAGATAGGAGTCACCAAGAGCTCTATATAGGGGCCCCTTCAACTGCTATGCTATGGGGCCCACAAAGTTCTAGTCACGCCCCTGCATATAAGCATAGTTACTGACTCTCCCGGAATGTCCGGGAGACTAATTCCCGGGCTGTGTGTGTGTATATATATATATATATATATATATATATATATATATATATAAGATCCATCTAGGGGGCCCTTTACAATTCTGCTATGGGGCCCACAAAGTTCTAGTCACGCCCCTGCATATAAGCATAGTTACTGACTCTCCCGGAATGTCCGGGAGACTCACGAAATTCCCGGGATCTCCCAGAGGAAAGCTTTTAAAAGTCGTCAACCCTGCATATAAGTATTAATTGCATGCTGTAGTGGAGTGTGAATTGATTCACACCTGATTCAGTAAGGAAAGAGGTATGAAAAAGAGTTCCTCTCAAACAAATCAGTATGTGGCTCTATGGTGTTCCCTTCTACCTCAGATTTTACTGAAGTCTGAACTGATCTTATCAAGCAATCCAGACTCAGGAAGAACTTCTAGGAAAACCTCTATCAGTGTATGAAAAAATATGAGGGAATCCCTAAAGAATTTGTTGCTTGGAACTTTGTATCTTAATTAAGGACTTTTTAATATGTATATGCACGTATCACAGGGTTGCCGACTGTCTCGGAATATCTGGGAGACTCCCGGGAGAGCCGGCAAAGCTCCCGCAAGCCCCACCAGCCATCAATTACTACTGTAATCCCTAGTGTTACTAGGGATGGGCGGGGCTTGTCATCAAGGCCCGGCCATCCCCTGAAACGCTAGAGATTACAGGAGTGATTGACAGGGGGCGGGGCTTAATGATGCGATTCGCATAAATTGAATCATTAAGCCTTGCCCGATTGCAGAATTCCATGGCTTCCTTCCAGGTTCTTCCCGAGGGAAGCTCTAAAAAGTCAGCAACCCTGATGTATCGCTTTCATGTGAGTGCTTCTTTTGTTACATATTAATTATTGTTACATTGGCCCTGATTCAGTGATTGAAAATAAGAGAGGAAAGTTACACCTGGGTAAAAACATGTTGATTTCAGAGGAGTCATATATCATATGTGCAAACAGTATTATAGTTGAAAGGTGATTTTTCCCAGCCCAAGTCTAAATAACAGTATAAAAGTGAAGCTGGTCAGTATCTGTGAGCAATAAACAAAAGCAAAGTATTCTCCCTGCATGCATAGAATAAAATTAATCTGAATCCCACCTGAAATCAACATGGTATTGTCCATGTGTAACTTTCCTCTCTTCTTTTTAAACTCTGAATCAGGGCCATTATGTGAATTTCTGCATTCATTTTATATTGTCATATTGTTCATCAGTCAAATGATTTTACAATTGTAATACCAGGTGTTCAGTACATATAAGATACTTTGAGAAAAATCCCTTTATTAATAACCACGCTCATTGTTCCACCCACTTATTATTGACTTTTCCGACACTAAGGGTGGTAGAACCTTGAAGGTGGGTACAGAACGTTTCCAATATATATGCTTTTCTCTTTATTAGTTTAATTAGTTTTATTGGTATATGTTCATTACTTAAAAAAAAAAAACTTTACCCAAGTTTTATGTCTTTTACTTTGTCTTGTTGATAAATTGCATGTCTCAGTCACAAGGTCAAGCAAACTTGAAGACAAAATTGATGCTCCTCTATAAAGCCCTGGTGGGATATATAATTGTAAATAATTCAAAAACTTGAGCAGACAGGTTGCAGCATGTAGGTCAAGAAGATATTGTGCATTTTATGAGGGCAGACACTCGTTGAGACAACAGAGACTTCAAGCTGTGGTCCTATTTCATACCTCAACAATAGTGCAAATTAAACCAAGTCAACGCAAAGAAAGCAATCTTATAACACTATTTCAGTCCTGCCGAGCAAAGTATATGGTGTGGAATTCTTATCACAGATTGTTTCAATAGACTGTAAAGTGTTCAAACCAAGAAAATTAGAGGGAATGTGTAACACAAAATAAGTATTAGAAATACTCTAAATATTTGTATAAAAGATCCAAAACAATAGTAAAAGGAAAATTCCAGACAAACAAAAAGTGTTTTTGTTTTTGCTAAAAGGTCACAATTATAGGTTGTAGGTCCCATTTTGATAACTATGTGGATAATGTCTAAGTCAAAACAATTTATTGTTGCTAACTTTTCCAAATGTACAGCGGACGGAGAAGTGAAGAGAGCTGGTACCTGATGTGGTAAATCTGCTGTAGATTTAAAGTTCATTTATAATATTTTATATATACAATATATATATATATACAAATTCAACCCAGCACTCTTGCAATTAACCAGTAACCAACCATGACATTCTGGGACGGATTCACACTTACACAGCAGTCGCTTCTTAGGTGCGTATCTTTAGTAAAGGACCTACTGTGCATACAGGCTGCAGGGTGGTAAATATAATGGGGTCTCTACCTTCCCACAATTTAAAACAGATAAAAGAAAAAGTTCTAAAAACCTTCTTGCTCTCTGACCTACTAAACAAGTACAATACTCTATAATAGAAATAAACACAGTCACTGAGATAAAATGTCAATATAAATAATTGTTGTGCAGGCAGCTATTATACTAAATAAACAATTTTAGAAGAATCTTCTTAGTGTCTCCCTTGAGTCCCTCAGGCATGGAGGATTAAAAAAAAAAGAGAAAAACATAGTGTAATACGTTCCACAATAAGAATTTATTTATACAACACAATGCTGAATAGCACCAATTACAGGTGCTATAAAAACGATAAAATTTGAAGCTACACATTACAATCCCCCCTTGTGTACCAGATAAAGTCCAGATCGATAGATGTTATATTCGAATCTCTGTAGAAATGGCCCGGGGCTCTTTCTCAGTGATCACTTTGAGAAAGAGCCCCGGAGGGCTTGAAACGCGTAAGTATTGCACTTGTTTAGTAGGTCAGAACGCAGGAAGGTTTTTAGAACTTTTTCTTTTACCTACTGCGCATACATAGTAGGTTCTTTACGCAATCTACGTAGCGGTACATAGATTGCCTCCATGCGGTCTTTAAAGACCGCACTGAGTATTTTAGGTAAAAGAGGCGGCGTAATGCCCGCGTGTCTGTCCGCACCTAACTCACACCGGATCTGTGAATCCGGTCCTCTATCTTTAAAATAACGATTTGAGAAATTCATTACATACATTGGCAAATATATGATAAGCCACCAGCAACGTACAAGGCTTCTCTGTTTGGTGGTCCTAACTCTAATACTGTCAGAGTCCCAACTTTGAGTCATATATCATGTATTTTTAAATTGAGAGCTCACCCCGGCAGAGGTCCCCAAGTCTCCAAAACAGCCACTCTGAGACAGCGCCTCCTGTCAGCTGCTATCCCAGACAAGCTTTAAAACAAATAAACAAAACGCTCAAGTAGAAGGTGCTAGCAAGGTATGGGGAGTTCATACAGATACAAATAAGGCTCTAGAATGAATATGAGAATGAAGGCACTCTGCAGACTTGTCAGCAGTATTGAAAAAAGTGGTTTACTCTTCCATAGGATTACATGCTAGTATATGGTTCAAGATCTTTCAATGTTTTCATCAGGGAGAGAGGCCAAAGTAATGTGCAGAGTAAAGATATATATATATTTAAACTAGTCAATTCATCCAAAAAATGGTAAGCACTCATAAAAATAAGGACTGAAATTCAGGTTCAGCTAATAAAAGTGTATACTGGACGTAGGGCCTGATTCAGAGATACGATTTCCACGGCACTTAGGAGCGTATATTTAAGATCTTAGAAAATTTGCATTACTGCGCATGCGTAGTAATAGTGCACCGGCAGAGGTCCCCAAGTCTCCAAAACAGCCACTCTGAGACAGCGCCTCCTGTCAGCTGCTATCCCAGACAAGCTTTAAAACAAATAAACAAAACGCTCAAGTAGAAGGTGCTAGCAAGGTATGGGGAGTTCATACAGATACAAATAAGGCTCTAGAATGAATATGAGAATGAAGGCACTCTGCAGACTTGTCAGCAGTATTGAAAAAAGTGGTTTACTCTTCCATAGGATTACATGCTAGTATATGGTTCAAGATCTTTCAATGTTTTCATCAGGGAGAGAGGCCAAAGTAATGTGCAGAGTAAAGATATATATATATTTAAACTAGTCAATTCATCCAAAAAATGGTTGAGGCAAGCAAGGCACTCATAAAAATAAGGACTGAAATTCAGGTTCAGCTAATAAAAGTGTATACTGGACGTAGTGTATATAACACAGAACCAGCAAGCTTGTCTCTTTACAAAAATATATCACAAATTTATTAGTACACAGCACAAAGTAGAAGACAGAAAAAGCACATGTCCAGAAAAATATGCATCATAAGTGATCATCAGAAAAAATGCCTTTAACTGTATCCTACATTTTCATAATAATAAAATAAAAAGTGCATGTAGTAGGAGTCATTAGTATCCATACATTGTTAAATAAAGTATGCAAAAAGTAGTTCAATTAATGTACATCAAACTATAATCTCAATGATGGCCAACAGTCCAATATAATCCAAAAACAGCACAAGAGATTAGAAAATATTCACAAAGGAGAGACAGTTCTGCATCTTCCACAATGTGCTATAGTGTTGCAGTAAGTTCCCCAACCGACAGATGTTTCGAGTTTACCGTCATCAGGGTTTGTGGGAGCAAAGTTCAAAGTAGAGATCTGAACACATGGTCTGCTAATGGACACAGTACACCCTTGCAAAAAGCAAAATATATCTTCTCATGGTTGATCTGGCATATTAGCAGCTCCAAAAGATCAAATCAAAAGATCACAGACCATTTCAAAAGATTTTAAGCATCTTTGGACAGTACACACTGGTGAGATATCTGGTGAAATGGTCTCTGATTGTGTGATTGGAATTATCTTTTGAAAAACTCCCAGTGTGTACCCAATCTTAGGCCTTATGGGACATGGGGCAGAGGGATGCATGCTACCATATTAGTTGAAATTTCCTTAACAAATAGGTACCACTCTGTCCTTTTGAGATAGCAGCATGAAGGATGAAAGGGAAGAGTGGCATTTTCCAATCCTGTTTAAAGTTTTATGATGGAGATGCAAAGCATGCAATGTTAACAGTTTACCTGTCTGAACTAAAATGCTGACAGGGTTAACTGATCGGTTCTCCACTATCTGGCATGGCAGCATCATTATCTTGATACCTGTCAGAAAGAATATTGTTGTGCTGACTGGAATACAATCATTATAACCCTAACCATAATTACTTATATCATGCAGGTCCAGCAGTGGGTGGCAGGACAAAGTTCCAGTAGCAGCATGGGAGAGGAAGATAGATAAGAAGAGAGTGACAGAGAAAGAAGAAGAAAGAGAGTAGAGGAACATACAGCGCAGAGCAGAGGGTAGGTAGGACAGACAGACAGAGGAAGAGGACAGAGGAGAGCATCATGGAGAGAAGACACAGAATGGGAGAACGGTAAGGATTTAAAAAAAACATTTTCTTAAAAAGATTTAGATACTTTAAATGTCAGTGTTATGATGGGTACCATGCAGAACATATAGCACGTGCCCTGCTGACATAACATTTTTCAAATTTACAACATTTTTTTCCCCAACAGACTGGCAAAGAGCAATTCTGAATAAGGTTGTTAATCCTGTCTGGGCACAGATTAAGTACAATTAAGTGATGTCATCAGAAAAACTAAACGCTATAAAAATGTATTTTGTTATTTAGGACATTTAGGAAAATCATTAAGGGCTCTATTTACAAAGATCATTTGAATGCGATAGGGCCAGTTTTCACTTCAAAACTGGCTCTATAGCATTAAAATGAAGTCTCTCATTTTTACAAAATGCCAGAGCGGAGTTTTACACTCCGCTCCCGGCGTCAGACTAACACCAGCTCAAACTGGCGTTAGTGGTAAGTATTCCGGCGATGTCCCCATATTCCCCTCTTTTCCTCCCCCTAATAGCTGTTATTAGGGGGAGGAAAAGGCAGAGGCGTAGGGAGGGCGGAGCAACCGGAGCGCAAGCTCCAGGTGCCACATGTGCAATGTTTCTCATGTCCTGCGCATGTGCAATGTTTCTCATGTCCTGCGCATGTGCAATGTTTCTCATGTCCTGCGCATGTGCAATGTTTCTCATGTCCTGCGCATGTGCAATGTTTCTCATGTCCTGCGCATGTGCAATGTTTCTCATGTCCTGCGCATGTGCAATGTTTCTCATGTCCTGCGCATGTGCAATGTTTCTCATGTCCTGCGCATGTGCAATGTTTCTCATGTCCTGCGCATGTGCAATGTTTCTCATGTCCTGCGCATGTGCAATGTTTCTCATGTCCTGCGCATGTGCAATGTTTCTCATGTCCTGCGCATGTGCAATGTTTCTCATGTCCTGCGCATGTGCAATGTTTCTCATGTCCTGCGCATGTGCAATGTTTCTCATGTCCTGCGCATGTGCAATGTTTCTCATGTCCTGCGCATGTGCAATGTTTCTCATGTCCTGCGCATGTGCAATGTTTCTCATGTCCTGCGCATGTGCAATGTTTCTCATGTCCTGCGCATGTGCAATGTTTCTCATGTCCTGCGCATGTGCAATGTTTCTCATGTCCTGCGCATGTGCAATGTTTCTCATGTCCTGCGCATGTGCAATGTTTCTCATGTCCTGCGCATGTGCAATGTTTCTCATGTCCTGCGCATGTGCAATGTTTCTCATGTCCTGCGCATGTGCAATGTTTCTCATGTCCTGCGCATGTGCAATGTTTCTCATGTCCTGCGCATGTGCAATGTTTCTCATGTCCTGCGCATGTGCAATGTTTCTCATGTCCTGCGCATGTGCAATGTTTCTCATGTCCTGCGCATGTGCAATGTTTCTCATGTCCTGCGCATGTGCAATGTTTCTCATGTCCTGCGCATGTGCAATGTTTCTCATGTCCTGCGCATGTGCAATGTTTCTCATGTCCTGCGCATGTGCAATGTTTCTCATGTCCTGCGCATGTGCAATGTTTCTCATGTCCTGCGCATGTGCAATGTTTCTCATGTCCTGCGCATGTGCAATGTTTCTCATGTCCTGCGCATGTGCAATGTTTCTCATGTCCTGCGCATGTGCAATGTTTCTCATGTCCTGCGCATGTGCAATGTTTCTCATGTCCTGCGCATGTGCAATGTTTCTCATGTCCTGCGCATGTGCAATGTTTCTCATGTCCTGCGCATGTGCAATGTTTCTCATGTCCTGCGCATGTGCAATGTTTCTCATGTCCTGCGCATGTGCAATGTTTCTCATGTCCTGCGCATGTGCAATGTTTCTCATGTCCTGCGCATGTGCAATGTTTCTCATGTCCTGCGCATGTGCAATGTTTCTCATGTCCTGCGCATGTGCAATGTTTCTCATGTCCTGCGCATGTGCAATGTTTCTCATGTCCTGCGCATGTGCAATGTTTCTCATGTCCTGCGCATGTGCAATGTTTCTCATGTCCTGCGCATGTGCAATGTTTCTCATGTCCTGCGCATGTGCAATGTTTCTCATGTCCTGCGCATGTGCAATGTTTCTCATGTCCTGCGCATGTGCAATGTTTCTCATGTCCTGCGCATGTGCAATGTTTCTCATGTCCTGCGCATGTGCAATGTTTCTCATGTCCTGCGCATGTGCAATGTTTCTCATGTCCTGCGCATGTGCAATGTTTCTCATGTCCTGCGCATGTGCAATGTTTCTCATGTCCTGCGCATGTGCAATGTTTCTCATGTCCTGCGCATGTGCAATGTTTCTCATGTCCTGCGCATGTGCAATGTTTCTCATGTCCTGCGCATGTGCAATGTTTCTCATGTCCTGCGCATGTGCAATGTTTCTCATGTCCTGCGCATGTGCAATGTTTCTCATGTCCTGCGCATGTGCAATGTTTCTCATGTCCTGCGCATGTGCAATGTTTCTCATGTCCTGCGCATGTGCAATGTTTCTCATGTCCTGCGCATGTGCAATGTTTCTCATGTCCTGCGCATGTGCAATGTTTCTCATGTCCTGCGCATGTGCAATGTTTCTCATGTCCTGCGCATGTGCAATGTTTCTCATGTCCTGCGCATGTGCAATGTTTCTCATGTCCTGCGCATGTGCAATGTTTCTCATGTCCTGCGCATGTGCAATGTTTCTCATGTCCTGCGCATGTGCAATGTTTCTCATGTCCTGCGCATGTGCAATGTTTCTCATGTCCTGCGCATGTGCAATGTTTCTCATGTCCTGCGCATGTGCAATGTTTCTCATGTCCTGCGCATGTGCAATGTTTCTCATGTCCTGCGCATGTGCAATGTTTCTCATGTCCTGCGCATGTGCAATGTTTCTCATGTCCTGCGCATGTGCAATGTTTCTCATGTCCTGCGCATGTGCAATGTTTCTCATGTCCTGCGCATGTGCAATGTTTCTCATGTCCTGCGCATGTGCAATGTTTCTCATGTCCTGCGCATGTGCAATGTTTCTCATGTCCTGCGCATGTGCAATGTTTCTCATGTCCTGCGCATGTGCAATGTTTCTCATGTCCTGCGCATGTGCAATGTTTCTCATGTCCTGCGCATGTGCAATGTTTCTCATGTCCTGCGCATGTGCAATGTTTCTCATGTCCTGCGCATGTGCAATGTTTCTCATGTCCTGCGCATGTGCAATGTTTCTCATGTCCTGCGCATGTGCAATGTTTCTCATGTCCTGCGCATGTGCAATGTTTCTCATGTCCTGCGCATGTGCAATGTTTCTCATGTCCTGCGCATGTGCAATGTTTCTCATGTCCTGCGCATGTGCAATGTTTCTCATGTCCTGCGCATGTGCAATGTTTCTCATGTCCTGCGCATGTGCAATGTTTCTCATGTCCTGCGCATGTGCAATGTTTCTCATGTCCTGCGCATGTGCAATGTTTCTCATGTCCTGCGCATGTGCAATGTTTCTCATGTCCTGCGCATGTGCAATGTTTCTCATGTCCTGCGCATGTGCAATGTTTCTCATGTCCTGCGCATGTGCAATGTTTCTCATGTCCTGCGCATGTGCAATGTTTCTCATGTCCTGCGCATGTGCAATGTTTCTCATGTCCTGCGCATGTGCAATGTTTCTCATGTCCTGCGCATGTGCAATGTTTCTCATGTCCTGCGCATGTGCAATGTTTCTCATGTCCTGCGCATGTGCAATGTTTCTCATGTCCTGCGCATGTGCAATGTTTCTCATGTCCTGCGCATGTGCAATGTTTCTCATGTCCTGCGCATGTGCAATGTTTCTCATGTCCTGCGCATGTGCAATGTTTCTCATGTCCTGCGCATGTGCAATGTTTCTCATGTCCTGCGCATGTGCAATGTTTCTCATGTCCTGCGCATGTGCAATGTTTCTCATGTCCTGCGCATGTGCAATGTTTCTCATGTCCTGCGCATGTGCAATGTTTCTCATGTCCTGCGCATGTGCAATGTTTCTCATGTCCTGCGCATGTGCAATGTTTCTCATGTCCTGCGCATGTGCAATGTTTCTCATGTCCTGCGCATGTGCAATGTTTCTCATGTCCTGCGCATGTGCAATGTTTCTCATGTCCTGCGCATGTGCAATGTTTCTCATGTCCTGCGCATGTGCAATGTTTCTCATGTCCTGCGCATGTGCAATGTTTCTCATGTCCTGCGCATGTGCAATGTTTCTCATGTCCTGCGCATGTGCAATGTTTCTCATGTCCTGCGCATGTGCAATGTTTCTCATGTCCTGCGCATGTGCAATGTTTCTCATGCCCTGCGCATGTGCAATGTTTCTCATGTCCTGTGCATGTGCAGTGTTTCTCATGTCCTGCGCATGTGCAATGTTTCTCATGTCCTGCGCATGTGCAATGTTTCTCAAGTCCTGCGCATGTGCAATGTTTCTCATGTCCTGCACATGTGCACTGAAATTTTTCTAAGTCCCAATTGAGAGCTACTGCGCATGTGCAGTACTTCATTCATGCATCACATGAATATGAAGTGTACAGCGTGGACCCGGTGGATAATCGTGGGACCTCGCAGGAGGGGTGAGTATTTGTAAATAGTGTGAAGGACGCTGCCAGGCTCGCTGCGATGATAAACGCGAGCCTGATGCAACTTCCTTCACAGGGAATGAGGCAGGTAAGTAAATAGAGCCCTAAATCTACACATCTGATGACTTTCATCTTTTGAAGACTAGTTATATTCTGGCATGGAATAAAACTAAGTTTAATAATGATAGAAGATAGAAGTAAAACACAGTAATGTGTGTGGAGCATAGCCTCCCAAGAAAATAAAAGGATTTTACTTTCTTTGTAAGCACCTTCATTCAAAGTACTGGATCCTGACCGATGCAAAGTGAGCAGTTTTTGACCAGTCAAATCAGATAACGGATGCTTTTGCGGTTGCACAATGATGCCGGTGGGAGTTGCTGATTTTGCATTTCCAAAGTGATTATTTAGTTAAACTACTTTTGGTATTTAAGAAAAAAAATCTCACCCCACCTCCACATCTGACCCCAGTTTATTCACTCATCTTTTACTGTTTCTTGGTTTTCTTTCTTCCAGGTGACGGCTGTCTTCTCTAGATCCTTCTGGCCCGCTGACCTCCTGGGTAATATGACCTTACCCTGTGTGCTGGCCCTGGATTCATAGCACCACTTTCAGGATCTCCAGTGTGCCATGGTGCACAATTTGTAAACCTCTGCTCTAGAGAAGCATATGAGGATATGTGATCCCATTTTAAAGATCCAGCAAAATTATTATTATTATTGTATGGTGCAACAAATCTGAAAATACCTTTTAGAAACACTATTAGATAACATTTATGTTGACCAAAGAAAAAACTGCATCTTTTAAGTTAAAAGGCATATCTTTTTCTCCCAAAGGAATATAGAGACATACTATGTGTTTGACAAAGTTATAATAATGCCGTTGATCTGGGCACTGATTTCACTTCTTTAAAACATTGATTGTTAGTTTTCAAAAGCCAAACACCTGAAATGAACATAGGAAGCAAAACCATAGAAATGTATATTATCTGCATCCTGCATGAGTTTCCTTCTTCCTTTCAGTGCCTGCTACACCTTCCCATTTACACATGAAATTAGAATGTTAGAGAATTTACTCACATAATTGCACTAAACTTCATTACTTTGAGACACTGGAAATGTGTTCTTTTATTTATATGATTATTTCAAATGTATGCCATTTTTCTATGATACTTTTGATTATTGCGAAGAGGGAGGAGAGTGTTGGAGCAACAAATTCCTCTGATTCTAAACTAAAAAGTTCCTATAATTTTGCCAAAAGCTTTCTTGGACTTGACAAGTGCAATGTCTGCATAGGAACGTCAGCCTGCAAGAAGTTCTTTAAAGAAGAAATCAGGTCAGCAACATACTATTATAAGGACATATATAGATACATTGTGTAGAAGTTATGTAGATTAAGAATTTTAAATGTTCAGAGACAGCTCAGGACTAGATGCTGGATGCTTGTAATTTCTGATAACTGTAATAAATGTAACTCAAACAACAGTGTTATATCTATATCTTGTTAAAATATCCCTCTGTCATCTGTTTATCATCATCATCAGCAAAAACAAAACAAAACAAAAAACTTTCCAACGCTCACACATTTAAACAATTCCATAATTCCTGGATTGTTTTCACCATATGTCACATTGACTAAATTACACCATTAGTATATATGTGTTCACCTTGTTGTCTTTCTGTATGTCTAGAAGTTTCTGTTATTTGCTTCTAGTTTTGTTCTTATTGTGTCTGCCTCTTCCCCAATACCTGTTATTGTGCTTTGGTTTCATGAATGCCGTTTATGCCTCCTAGTCACTTTTTTGGCACCTGGTCTGTCTATGGACTATATTGAGGTATATTGTACTCAACATTAAATAGTGTGGTCCAAGATGAATGCCATTAAGTTGTTCATATAATTGCAAAGTGGCAAGTATATGACTACCTATTGCAAACTACAATGTCCTTTGCTGAGCGCTGTTTAAAAATAACTAATCAGCTGCTGCGGGACGGTACAGGCGCGGTCACACGCCATTCTGTGCATGCGTAGAACGGCGACAGACCTGGGCATGCACATGAATAGAATTTGTCACCAGTGGAAATTTCCTGATGAGGTCTTCTCTTGGGAGGTAACCAGAATAATATTCATAGGTAAAATATGTATAGAGTAAAGCTGAGATTGGGACATTGTTTGATTGCTTAAATTAGAACGATTAAAAGTTCTCTGACTATCCGGGAGACTCCAGAAATTTGGGCAGTTCTCCCAGTATCCCGGGAGAGCCGGTAAATTTCCCGCAAGTCCGGACCCCCTAATAAACTCTATTGTAATCCCTAGAGTTACTAGGGATGGGCGGGACTTGTTGATGTAATCAAGCCCCGCCCACCCCCTAGAACACTAGAGATCACAATAGTGATTGACAGGGGGTGGTTCTTAATGGTGGTTCTTAATGACAACGATAAATTGCATCATTAAGCCCCGCCCCTTACAGGCATCAATGGCTTCACTCCGGGATCTCCCGGAGGGACGCCTTAAAAAGTCGGCAACCCTGATACAAATGTACACAGATACAAAGTTTCTAGCATAGTTTTCAAAAATTATTACAACCAGATAATGGCTGGGAATATATTTTTAGGCTACTAAATAACATAGACGTTTTCCATGCTGGAGATCAAAGGCCAAATGCTTGCAGTAAGCTACATAACAAGAATACGTACAGTTCATAAATACTTGAGCTTAATGCCAAGGAAGTTTGACATACTGTTTTTAACTATTATACAATGCACATTTCTTTTATATTTAGCGTTAGTGGGTCATTAATACCTTAAATGTACTTTTTACACGCCTCATCCTGCTATAGGTACATTTTATCCCAGTCATCACAAATCCACTAAGCCTAATTACGTCAGCTTCTGCACTAAACTAATAATCATTTCAATTTGCTAAGTGTTTTACATTCATTCCTCTCTTGTTACAGTTTAATCTAAATATGCAATATCCTTCTAACATGTAATTTAACCAAATCAAATTTGAAGATACTGTAATCTTTTCTTTTGATCCCTCTTCTTAAAATGTCTAAGAGTCATCTCCACTGTGATTTTTAGAAAAACGCTATTGAATGCCTTTTTACAAAGTAAGCATGCTCTGCTAGTTATTATGATTGCTAATCTGTGGTTTTACACTCTAGAATTTCTGTGTTATTTACTTCTGAAACTGTATATGCGCTTAGCAATCTATGCAAAAAACACCTTTATGTGACTTTTAAAAGTTAAGAATCAGGAAAGTACATCTTTCTTACGTCTGTGCTGGAGACCAGTGTCCCTTGGCACTCTTATTTTCAGGGACTTGGACGGTGCCCTACCTGCTTTGATAAACAGTCTAAAAATTCTAATAAATGTTCCCGGCCCTTCAGCTTTGCACCATTAGCGGTCACTCCTCTTGCACCCATTGGGCCTGATCCAGAACTACGCTGGCTGGCGTTAAGACAGTAGATGTTGCCCGGCGTTACTACAGAAACGCCCGTACTATCACCGTAGTAATGGCTAAGGGGGCGTCCCTCGCCGTTACTACGCTCAAGTTAGTGTAGGTGGGAGGAGGGAGGTAGTTTCATGAGGGAGGAAGGGAGGGGTTTGCGGGAATACGCTCCTGTGAGAGCGTATTTTCCCTTGCTTAGGCCGTCTGAAGTTAGGGTAGCCTTCAGCCGGCGTAAGCGAGGGAAAATACGCTTGCACAGGGGGAGTGTTGGGGAGAGTGAATGCCGATACGCTGTGCTTTACTAAGCACAGCGCATCGGTGTAGGTCAGGCTCATTGTTACAACCCAAGAACCTGGGTTAAGTTCTCCCTGATTGGGATCACAGGAAAGAAAAAACATCACCCAGCATTATCATCACTTCCCTCTGCTGCCAGTGTGTTTTTTTCTTTCCTGTTGGGCTAGGCAGGTAGGTGCACACAGGGTTTACCATGTTAGTGGTTCCCCGTCGCTTCTGCGGCGCTCAGGCAGGGACATAGGTCTGGACTGGCCTCATAGCGCTCTCCGTAGCGCCAATCTGTGTGTATGCCCCTAGTTTAGAGGGCAGGCCAGCAGTGGACACCACAGCTTTATTCTGGTGGGGCACTAGAGGAACAGTGCCGCCATTATGGAGCCCAGGTTAATCCGTAGGGTAAAGCAGGCTGATGTCATCACAGCGCAATGGATGCCCTTTTAGAAGACCTGCACGTGTGTTGGATGCCTCAGTGTGAAAGCTGGTCCACACTAATACTGCTGCATTCCAAAAATGTCTGAGGATAAACGGTCCCATGTAAGGAAATTAGGGTAAGCCCCTCTATAGCTCATTCATGTGTGCAAAAGTTCTTTTCTTAGTTAGTAAGTGTTATATATGTATTGCTTTAGGTCTGAAACCAGCAAGGTAAGAGTGGAGTTAAAATCTAAACATTAAAAGTTACATGCTGCAAGGTGTTCCCTATGTGATAAATTATTGCCAGAGCAATTTAATGATCTGTCTGTGATGAATGCAAAGTTAAACAGCAGCAGCTCCCTTCACCACGGATGTCAGAGTTTATTAATCTAATGAAAACTGCTCTGGCGGATGCATTCATAACCAAAGAGGATAGGAAGACATTTTCAGCAAAGCAAACCAGGGCGGTTCTTAGTGATAAGTCTGACGAGTCGGAAGTTGAAGATCTCATTGGTGTATCTCAAAAATCTGAGTTATCTAAAGGCGAATCAATTGAGTCTGTGGCAAAATTAATTAATAATAATTTGTTAAAACTCATAAATATTGAGGAGTCTAAATGAAAAGAAATGAAACTCCAGGAATAAATAAATAAATTATAATAATAGAAATTGGGTTGAAAAGACAACGTGATCTTAGGGGCTGCTTTAAAACCAGCAGCTGCTCCAGTCGTTACTTCCTGAGTGCTTAGAGGCTGGTGTCACACCCTTGAAGGGGATATACTGAATAACTGAAAAAGGCACAAGATATTTAACTGGCTGTAGAGTTTATCTGTGACGTCTCATTGGACTCGTTTAGATTGACTGCGAGAGCAAGTGCTACGGCAGTGATCTCTAGAATATCTCTGTGGCTTATGCCCTGGGTGGTAGATACCCAGTCAAAAAGTAAACTACTCTCCCTACCTTTCCAGGGGGACTATTTACAAATAGGTTCTGGAAGTTATCAGCAGGGGCTACAAATTGAAACTTTTAACTCACCCCAGGGAAAAATTTCTGGTATCTCATTTTCCAACAGACAGGCAAGAATGTGAGGCGCTGAAATCAAGTCTTCTCAATATGTTACAATATGGAGTGGTTGAGTAGTTTCCACCGCAGGAGAGATTTCGAGGATTCTGTTCGCGGTTTTTCAAAAGGTGTCCAGCGATTTCAGGACCGTCTTGGACTTAAGAATATTGAACAAAAACATCAAGAACAAAAGCATTCAAAATGGAATCATTGAGGTCTATTCTCCCGGACTTTCAACCAGGGATGTGGATGATGTTGATAGATAGATGTTGAGAGACGCGTATCTACATATGCTCCAAACAAAAGAAAAAAGGGAATGGTGTGTTTACAGCGCTAATGTGCTGCTGGATTCAGTGTATATACAAGAAGGACTGAAAACACTACGAATATCCCTCTATGACACAAAAGTATCTACATATGCCCATCTTCAAAAAACATCAACGTTTTCTGAGATTTCCCATATTTTGGAAATATTTCCAGTTTGCAGCCCTGCCTTTTGGACTTGTCAGCTCACAGAGGACCTTCACAGGACTCTTGTGGTAATTATAGCAAATTTGAGATTGGAGGGCATAATTTTATGGCCTTACTTAGACGACATATTGGTAGACTAGTAATAGACACAAATCGCATGTTGGTGAAGTTAACCAGCTGCAGAGCAAATGTCTTGCTAAAAGAAATACAGAAAATACAGAAGCAGAGGTGGATTTCTGCAAAGCCAGGGCCGCCTTCAGAATTCGTGGGGCACAAGACACACCTGTGGGACCCCGCCCCTATGTGACATCATCACGTGGACGGGGCCCCGCTTACCTTTGTTATCATTTGGCCAGTGCACAAGGATATTCCTCCCTGCACATTGGCACTGTAATGAGGGCGGGCCCCTATCAGCTGCAGGCCCAGGACTGTCCCCACTGATGGCGGGCCTGTGCAAAACAGTGTATGAGGGTATTAGGGCTAATGTCCTCCACTATAGAAACAGTTCCCTGGTGAGATTGTATATGAGGGCTTTTTAGGGATGTTTCTTTAAACAATGGAACAAGGACATCAAGAACTTGTGGTGGTGGATGTCAAGAGAACGACTGGAGGCTACACAAGTTATTACAGTCACTACAGTTCTGTAAGTTGGTGAGTAACGTGCTGTCAAGATTACTTGCAAGGGACCTGGTCCAGGAAAATAGAAGATGCTCATTCAAACATAAAAGAGATAAGAGCTGTTCTTCTGGCTTGCTAGTCTTTTCAGAGCAAGCTAAACAGCAAAGACATTATGATACAGTCATAAAACAGGGCAGTTGTAGCATACCTGAACAGACAGAGTGGCACAAGGAGCAAAAGCATGATGGAAGAAGCCAGACAAGTACTTTCTAGGGCAGAGAAACATGTTAACAGCATCTCATCTACATTTATAGCAGGGAAGGAAAATGTAACAGAAGACTTTCTCAGCAGGCATCCTTATTATCCAGGAGAGTGGGAGCTAAACAGCAAAATGTTTCTCTTAAGCTGACAAAGATATGGGGGAGGCCTCAGGTGGACCTGATGTCGAGCAGATGGAATAGGAAGGTGTCTGCCTACATCTCCAGGTGTAGGGACCCCGAAGATGATCTATTGGCCCCCTGGGACTTTGATCTGGCTTATATATTTCCTCGTCTCCCACTAATTCCAAGATGTCCGAGAAACTTAGAATGGGGGAGAACAGCAGTAATTGCTATACTCCAGTTCTGGTCAAGAAGGGCTTGATTCCAGAAAGTCCTACACTTAGCAGCAGACAGACCATGGAAGCTTCCCCAGAAGGAAATTTGCTAAAACAAGGAGGGATGTACCATCCCAACCCAGAGACATGGAACCTGACGGCTTGGTTATTGAAACCAAGAATTTGACGGAATAAGGTTTCTCTAAAAAAGTAATTAACACGCTATTGAAAGCAAGGAAGTAGTCCACTTGTAACGCTTATTACAGGATCTGGAAAAGTTTTATGTTTTGGTGCTCAGAAAATAAAATTATTTATTCCAAGATTCTGGCAATACTGGATTTCTTGCAGGATGGCCTAACTTTGAGCTCTATTACAGTACAAATATCTGCACTAAGTGCAATTATGGACTGAGAACTTACATTTTTTAGAATTTAAATTAATTAGATTTATGCGGGCAGCAAAAAAGGTGAGGCCTGATTTCCGTCAACCAATAGTTCAGTGGGATCTCAACTTAGTCCTTGATACTTTGATGTATGCTCTTTTCGAATCTTTGAGTGAGGTCAGCTTTAAGTGGCTAACGTGGAAGATAGTTTTTCTAGTTGCAATTCCATCTGCTCGATGCATTTCAGAATTTCAGGCGCTGTGAGTAGAATAGCCATTTCTAATCTTCTTTGAGAATAAGGTTGTGCTGCGAACTAACCCTCAATTTCTGCCAAAAGTAGTATCTACCTTTCATATAAACCAAGAAATAGTTCTTCCTTCTCTGTTTTCAAATCTGAAAATGAAAAGGAGGAAAAATTTCACAGATTAGATTTGGTCAGAGCCCTTAAAAACTATATGGACAGAACGGAGTGCATAAGGATTTCGAAGCAGTTAATTGTGTTAGTGGAAGGTATTTGTGAAGGCAAGGCTGTCTCAAAATCTACTAGATGCTAGATAGATTAAGAACTGTATTAAGAATGCATATGACCAGAAAGGTCTGGACCCTTCAGAGAGCCTTAACGCTTACTCCACAAGGGCAGTCTCTACGGAAAGAGAGCCTGCATCCATTGAGCGGCCAGCTGGGTATCTGTACATACATTAGCCAAACATTATAGGATAGATGTCCCTGCAGAAAGGAAAGAGAAGAAGGGATAGCTATATGATGCAGTGAGGATGTTAAGTGGAGGAGGGGTAGGTTAGCCTGAACACATGTGTTTTGAGTGAGCGCTTGAAGACCTGCAATATGGGGGAGAGTCTGAATGAAGAAGAATTTTAGATCTGCTAACATTTGGTTCTGGAACAAACATAAGAATGAAAGTCCAGGTTTCTTTATTACTGTGGCAAAAAATAGGGGATGAGATGCAAATTGATTTTGTCTAATCAAAGTTATATTTTTCCAAGAAACATAAAAAAAAACTACAATTACAGAAAACACCATCACCAATACCATTAGTATGGTATTCAGGGTGCATGTTTTCATATGGGTAAATCATGTTGTAACAGGAGGTTTGTAGATTAAATATTGTTTGCATGTATGGGCAATGGGATGCAGTCCATACAAAATGCTGTTTACAAAATAGAGACAGCCGAAAGCTAATTTTTGTCGGTCTCTATTTTGAAAATAGTGCTAATTACAAGATTTTATTAATGAATGTGTAAGATCGGTATACTTACCCATTCATTAATTTAGGAAAACACCATAGCAGACCCGTCGAAGAGTTAGGAATCTATGGGTAGTCTTAGGGTCAGGCTAAGTGGAGGGGGGAGGGTAGGCAAGTCTTAGGATTTGGCTACTAGGAAGGGAGTCCTAGGGTCAGGCTGTAGGGAGGGGAGTCTTAGGGTTAGGCTGGGGGAGGAGACTTAGGGTCAGGCTGCGGAGAAGGGATGGTTAGAGTAATGGAAGGGGAGGGGTAGGGTATGGATTAGGGTAAGGGTTGGGGTTACATTAATACTCACTATTCACCGCTCCATCTTCGTTCTTCGGTGGATCAATTGCTTCTCCTCTGTGAGGAAGAAGCAATCGATTTTCTAACCTGTGCACAACTGGCTGGGAGAAAACATCCCTTTTGAAAAAGGTCTGTTCTCAACGGCGACCCACACCCATGGGCAATATTGCCTGATATTATAGACAAACTACATTGGGTGCATAGACTATAAGAGTTAAAGAACCCAAGGCAGATACTTGGGCTATACCTTCAGTGATTAAGCTACCTCTGAAGTCACAGTTCTAGTTTGTTAAATATAATAATATAGGGATTGATCCAAACTTATATGCAAAAAGGAATGCATCCTGCGTTTCCAAGAACCCCATGTGAATAATGAACAGTTTACATGCAAACCAGGCGCAAACACAACTGCAGATCTGATTCTTTATGCAAGTATGGCAGATTGTGCATGGACGCAATACAGCAATGTTCCTCAGTGATTCACATGCAAGTTAGGGTATTACTGTGCTATGTATTGTGGATATGGTGGTTATACTTAGTGTGAGTGCTTCTTTGACAGTGTGAATGTAGTAATGGTGGAGTGGATTCAGACTTCTGCAAAAGGGACGTTTTCCAATCACTTGTATTGAAACATACAGGCATTTTATGGTCGCAAATGTGCGCACTTTGCATTGCCAGTGCATGGTTCTGGACTGGAAGCATTTCCAATGAGCAGACAGGACAGAGTGGGTTGCAGAGATTGATTTTGCTGCATG
>WWET01002839.1:145491-168401 GCA_011038615.1 Limnodynastes dumerilii | reverse complement strand
GCGCCCTCCAGTTCAGTCAGGTGATTTACGCACCTTGCGTGCGTAAATCACCTGACGCTATTAAATCTGGATCCGGTCCCGTATTCTTTGCATGCAGGGATATATCTTTGAATTGCTTACTGCACACAGATACTGACCTGCTTTACCATTACACTGTTATTTAGACTTGGGCTGGGAAACAACACCTCCCAACTCTAATACTGTTTGCAACAGATGAAATATAACTCCCCTGCAATCAACATGGTTTAGCCCAGGAGTAACTACTTTCAAGCGCTTACGTCTGGATCCAGCACCATGTTTGAACCTGTAGTTCAACAAAGACAAAATAATTTAATTCTTTTTTTTAAATAATGTTACTCAAAAGCCATTGGCCAAATGGCATAAACCTAGAGAAGATGGTACCCCTAAGGACCCCAGCCCGGGTGCTCATCAGCGTAGGGCTAGATGGAATCATGATCTAGATGACATTGTGGGTCACTCTATATGGCTCCATCTTAGTACTAAGCCAGTGGTCTTTTTCTTACAATTTTGCTGCCATCAGGACTGGGCCAGCAGCATTAATGCTGGTTGAAATATGTGGGAGGAGGCACTCAAATATAGACAAAGATTTACACAAGACACCAGCTCCCCAAGAATGTGCTTTACTATTTCCTAAATCTCAAATATTTTTAGTTTAAAATATAATAGAATTAGTACCTTCCAAATATGAATCTACTACCAGCACAAACCAACTTTTACAAATATTCTTTATTTCCAACCTTTTCCTCCTTTATCTACATTTCCTATTTCTTAATAAATGTTGTAGTTTTTAAAGTTGGAAATGAAGAACATTTGTAAAAGCAGGGTTGCCGACTTTTAACAGCTTCACTCCGGGAGATCCCAAAGGGAAGCTATAGATGCATTCTGGGGAGGGGCTTAATGACGTGATTTATGCAAATTGTATCATTAAGCACCGCCCCCTGACTAATACTTACCTGGTTTTTTTTTAGCTGTAATAGGGTTTGGGACGGGGCTTGATGGCGCAAATTGCATCATCAAGTCCCTCCCTGTCCCTAGCAACACTAGTATACAAGTGTTGCTAGGCAGGGGGGTAGGACTTGAGGCCGTGGTTTCCATGATGACACGTCCCTCACGTCACTTGCGGGAGATTTGCTGGCTCTCCCGGTAGAACTTCCCGAATTTCGGGAGTCTCCCGGACGTTCCGGTAGAGTCGACAAACCTGTGTAAAAGTCTTTAGCTTGCACCAGCATGTTATCTGTTATTTGTGATTATGAAGGGGCTCCCACATATCTTTCTTCATTAACTCAATACATTTTTAGCTCCCAACATTATTAGTGCTTAAAAGTAGCAACAAACTGGTGCAATTAGTGTCCCAAATGCAGCTTCAAAAACGTGACCCTTTTTTGCAAGTGATAGTTTAAAATCTGTAAGTAAGCATGTGCTCACACAAACACTTCCTAGGTGAAAGCAGACATATACACCCTCTATGGATCAAGCCTCTGATGTCAATGGCTGTAATAGCAATATTTAAATTATTTTTAGTGAGTTTTATATTTGTATTTCATACTTTGAAGCTCTGTTAGATTTTATATGAAACAATGTGAGAGCATTGGCATATTGTGATGCAATTTCTTATGACATTAAGGGCCAGATTTACTAAGCTGCGGGTTTGGAAAAGTGGAGATGTTGCCCATAGCACCCAATCAGATTCTAGCTAACATTCTCTAATATGTAATAGGAAAGTGAGAGCTAGAATCTGATTGGTTGCTATGGGCAACATCCCCATTTTTTTCAAATCCGCAGCTTAGTAAATCTGGTCCTAAATCTGTGGTTTGCTAAAATAATGAGTAGTTTGGCTGTTCTATATAGGCAAATAAAAAGTATTTTCCGACACTATTTAATATCAGATTTTTGGGTGACCTTTTAGATTTTCAATAAAATTAAATAAAACTATTCCTCCAACTCTATAATCAAAATGTTTACTTGATTTTTCAAAAAGTCAACATGTCCTTGGAAATATTTAAAATAAAATATCATACTTGCTAGACCAAAATATATTTGCTATAATTTTTGCTCCCATAGGTTACTAAGCAACAACAATTAAAGACGCCTCTATTTCTACAGTAAAGAAAGCAATACTGACTTTTATACATGTGTAGATCTTTTCCACTTTTTCTCTTCATTAAGGTAAAATCTGGATTTCCTTTGTTAGATGAAGAATCAGTTTACAATTCTATTTATATATCTTGCCAATGAGGCATAATGTTTACTTATGCAAGTTATCTTTTTGTACTTTCTATACTTTTGTACATTTGGTCCACTACACAAGTCAGTTGAATAGGTGACAAGCACCGCTCTTTACACCATTGGTCCTAGTATATATATTAGAAAATAAAAAGCTTGAGTCTCACTTGGTTTAAAAAAAAAAAAAGGTAATACAAAAAATGAATATTTCATTTCAAACGCAAAACAGATGGTTAGTGATTAGTGCTTCACTGTCGCTAACGTATACCGAGTTTCCTTGTTTTTATTTTTATCTGTAGAAATCATCTAGCATCCGCTAGAAGTAACAGCACCTGAACCACAGCTACAAGTACTATGTCTTGGTTATTGGTTTGTAGGTTAAGCTAATTTCTTGTTAACTATTTAAGAACAAAACTATTTGCACAAGTTTTATAAGATTGGTGATAAGTTTTGTTTTAGTCTTTTAGCATGTTTTATACCCAAATCCTGTCCTAACATTTTTTTTAATCCTTTTTCTGTGGTAAAACATATATAATATGCCATTTAAAAATATGTAAACATTTATATGCCTTCAAGCAAATTAGTGACATAAGTATCCATTCGGTGCTCCGAAAGGTAAGGGAAAAAAGTGCCCCAATCCTTCCCTAATTCTAACCCTAACCCTCCCCTCTCATTACCCTAAAACTAACAATCCCTTCCTGGTAGCCTGACCCTAACCCACCATCTACCGCAGCCTGACCATAATTATTAATGGCATCGTATGGAAAAGAGTTCATTAGTAAAACTAACATAACATCTGAAGGGCACATGCACCCTCCAGTCCATTCAGCCCACATAAGCATCTTGCATGTGTAAGTGGGCTATAGTTACTATGGGCCTGATCCAGAGCTACAATGTAGTGCTGAGCGTGCTAACGCTCAGCGTTACATCGCTGACTCGGAGCGTATGGCCGCTTAGCCCGCCCTCCTACCCTCATTTAACTACCTCCCCCCGCCCAACTACACTAACCTTAACGTAGGGACGCGGGAGGACGTCCCCTCCAGCATCCCTACAGCGCTACTATGGACGATCGGGCGTTTCCATAGTGACGCCGGGCAACATCTGCCCGGCGCATGCGCATTACAGCTACGGCCGCCGTACTAGCGACGGCAGCTGTAGCTCTGGATCAGGCCCTATGTGTGGATCCGGTCCATTATCATTAAAGCAAGAAATAAGGTGGGTAAAAGCGCTGGTACAGTAGCAGTTCTCTAGAACCAATGGGGTATCTACCAAACCTCACTAGTCACAAAATAACCAAAAACCAATAGATGAAGGAGAAAAAAGTGCTGTGATGAACCTTAGCTAAAATAAAATGGAATAATATCTAAATGTTTTGTATATAAGAAATCTATTATACATTTATTAGACTGACATATATATTAAAATAAAATGTAATAAAATAGGATAACAATTAAAAATGAAGATCAGTATTCTGAGTCTCTTGGCATTTTTTCATCTCCACAATACAGAGGTTCCCACTCGTGTACATATGAATCTCCTCTTGATGTCCATTAGAAAACTATGGTTACAACTCTGACATAGGTTTCGCCTTAATCCTTACTTTTTTATACATTTATCTTTTGTGGGTAATCCCAACTTCCAAGACGACATGGGTCTGGATCCCGATTTAAGTAAGTGCTTGAAATTAGTTACTCCTGGGCTAAACCATGTTGATTTCAGGGGGAGTCATATTAATTGTATTCTTTGCATGCAGGGATATATCTTTGAATTGCTTACTGCACACAGATACTGACCAGCTTTATTATCACACTGTTATTTAGACTTGGGATAGGAAACATCACCTCTCAACTCTAATACTGTTTGCAACAGATGAAACATGACTCCCCTGCAATCAACATGATTTAGCCCAGGAGTAACTAATTTCAAGCACTTACTTAAGTCTTGATTCAGCCCATGGTGACTCACCCCTTCACCAGAGTATCCACGGTTGAAAATCTGATTAACAGGTCTACACGTAGTCCCTTAACATTCACCCAGGTCCGGGAAAAACATAGGATTCTTGGTTTCTCACAACTAGCTTTTCTTCAAGCTCAGTACTATGTTAGTAGGGTAATTAAAATGTTCTCAGACTCTGACTGGAAGAACCCCTTGGATAAATTACCGATGATACAAACACCCAAGCGTAGAGCCATCTCTTTACATTATGCCCTTTTAAGATCCGAACTTGACCATACTCATCTGTGAATGCCTACGAGACTGTTATGTAATCAGGAGCTTCTATGATGTGGAAATTTGTAAAGGATTTTCTTGTTGATTCCTCTCCATTGACTACAGTGGGCAGACTTGGGTGTTTTTCCCAAAAATATTAGAATGCCCCTGGGCTGTAAGAAACTATTGATTATGGTATCAGTGGCTGCTCATAAAACCATACTTCAAACATGGCTGCAACCATCACCTCCTGCAATGGCTCTATTCAGAGAAAAGTTATTTTCTATATTTAGAATGGATTGGCGGAAACTTCCATCCAGAAAGAAACCAGAGTAGAAAAATTCTTTCAGACTTGGGAATCTTTTGTTGAAATTCTTAATGAGCCCATTAAAAAGAGAGTGCATGACTGTTTTCATGGCACTATGTGGTATGCACTTAGAGTTTATGCTAATGATCTCCCCATATACTTTGAGGATTGATTTAATGAGGGTGGTAGCTTGTGGCGACTACCTTGCGCTCTTTTTTAATTTGTATGTCGCAGCTTTCATTCTTACATATAGCTTCGTTAATAGCCTTATAAATAATCTAACATTTTATGTACTCCAATGTTGTATTTTGGCCTTTTAATTGAAATAGTATTAAGACGACATGTTGCACTTAATAGATACAAACACTGTATATTGATACACTGTCTTGTTGTATGGTAACAATTTCCTCTTGAAAGCTTCAATAAAAAGATTATTAAAAAAATAAAGATCAGTAAATACATAAAAATTTGCTCCATGAGTATGAGTAAGCTGATGTAGCAATAATAAAACAATGATATAATTAAATAAATAGAAAAGTTCACTAAAGGTCCACAATTAATAAGGTAGCAATTAGAACGGTTAAATGTTCATGTGTGAAGAAAAGTTCAAAACAGAGTCTAAAAATAGAGTAGCCCTTTTCAACAAGAGAAATATGCGTTAACACTTTTATTATTAGTTTTAATAGTAGTAATATTGTCCATTATTTATCGGTCACCACAAGGGGGCGGCATCATCTTACGCAAACATCATAACTGGACAAAACTTTTCATACATGATAGTAAAATAGACTACATATCTAGATAAATATTTTAAATAAAATATAGCAAACTATTGCAGGATGAGCCTGTACAACCAGGTTGAAAATATGGTATAAACAGTGTTAAGTCTGAGATCACAGGAGCTACAGTACAGACATGTGCAAATGGAAGGACACTGTCATCTTCAGTGTTTCCACCTGACACACTTTATCCTGCTAACTTGTAAAGTCAGGTGCAAACTGTCACAAAACATGCTACTTACAGGACTAGACGCTTCTACTTTCTTGGGATTTTCGATCACGCTGGTCCTGGTCCTCCACATCAGCCTATACTGCCTTGAGATCCCCGATATATATCCTAGTGATACCTGCATCACTGTTCCATAGCATCTGCATTAGTACTATTCATTGGCATGGCCATTTTGGATGCACTCAGCTGACTGTTAACATTAGTCTATGGACACTGGGCCGTATCCAGAACTACGGCCGTTTTCCATGGACGGCCGTAGTTCACTGAACAGTAGCTACTGCGCATGCGCAGTAGCTATTGTACGTAATCTGCGTATCGTTTCGATACGTAGATTGCGTATATGTGGTCTTTTAGACCGCATATACGCAATCTACGTATCGAAACGATACGCAGATTACGTACAATAGCTACTGCGCATGCGCAGTAGCTACTGTTCAGTGAATTACGGACGTCCATGGAAGACGGCCGTAGTTCTGGATACGGCCCACTGAGTGTATCTTATTTAAATCCCTGCCACCATTTCACCTGTGCCAGTGCAAAAAATTACTATATGTTCCTGATTCCTGTGTCTGTGTAAACCCAGTCTCCTGTGTCAGTAGCTTATCAAGCTTTTAGGTTAACCCTTGCTGCTCAAACTTTAATAGTATAATATAATTATAATTTCACCACTGTAGCTCATTAAGCTTCCAGGGTAACCCTCACTGATCAGCCTGCTATAGTTTCACACCTGCAGCTCATCAAGCCATTACCGTACGGCTTATCATCACAAAAGCGTAATCTGTTCCAGTTCCTACCGCCATCTTTCTCCACGGCCTTCTCTGTTCTGAACTGCTGTCCTTGTGTATAGCCCTTAACTGCAGCCCTGACTTCAGCCACTAGGACTTTCCATAGCCGACCCAGTCCTAACCTACAGGCCCGCAGCCTCTCCTCGTGCTTCTCCTCATGTCTTCTGCCAGTGAGAACAAACCTACATAAAGACCCCAAGTTTCCTATACTCACCTACCAAACCAAGGGTCCCCAAACCAGACACCCAGATACCCGTGACACAAACTATATAATTATCGGGCTGATCAGCTGATGGACCAATAATTTGGTAGTGTATCTACTGGTCAGTTGTCAGAACACTGACAAAATGGTCTAGAAATGCACTTGCTTGTTAATCAGACATAATAATGTTCAAACTAACGGGTGTTGTACTGATCCTATTAGGATGACCCATTGGGCCTGGGAGTTTGGACCAATTGTTTGAGCAGTGTGTACACTGTTTATGATTAAACTTCCCATGTGTGATGTATGTGGTTTCTTGTGACAGTCACCTTCTTACCCCACTTAACTATGATATATATAAATATATCTATATAAAATTAAGAGACAGATACCAAGCTTTGTGGGAACTATAATTTAATTTAATTTTACTATTGATTTATTACATTAATTGGATCTCCTCCCATTCCTTACCCCCTTCCCAGGGAGCAACCAATGACAACATGAGGGGTGAGTATCACCATTTGAATCCCACCCACACACCCAGGGAGTTTAATATGCTTCAAGTTAAATAGGATTAACTCTCTGCTGTTCTTCTTTGGCGACTGAACTTATTTGCTGGGAGCTGGTGAACGAAACTGTGTTTCCAGCTTAAGTGCTACAGTGCCTACAGTCAATCAACCATATTCATGATACAACTATTTTGTTAGCACTTTTCAAAATAACACACATAACACACAGAAAAGTGAAATACTGTGAATTTTCATACAATTGTAAGTCAGTTTGCGAATGCATATCTAGAAAGGGTAGATGCAACAAGGGTCAACAAGATAAATATACGCATAGCAATTTCTATATGCAAATATGCACTTTATTGCCCAGGGTTTAGTATCTAACACAATATTTAACAATTATTTGTTTTTAAAGGAGAGAAAACTTTTTTGTAACACTGGACCTGATTCAGACTTGAGTGCTTTAAGAACGCACAAAATAGCAAAAGTCTGCACTTATGTGGCACGTGCCCTCCCATGACCCTCCTCTCTGATGGACAGAATTTAGCTGACTTCCGTATCCATAGC
Organism: Limnodynastes dumerilii; assembly: GCA_011038615.1. Taxonomy (NCBI): domain Eukaryota; kingdom Metazoa; phylum Chordata; class Amphibia; order Anura; family Limnodynastidae; genus Limnodynastes; species Limnodynastes dumerilii. Next base: position 160,571 of record WWET01002839.1, on the reverse strand, counting down.
CCTACCTTAACTTCTCCGTGCGTATTGTGCGAACGCAGTGAATGTACATGTGGCAGTGCCTAACCCAGCCCATACTGTACAATATAAATGCCTTCCCCCAGCCACATTACCTAATCTCCTATTTACAGAATATTGTCACACTCTATCGGAGCTGTGCACATGCAAAAATCAGCTCCATATGTAGTGAGATTCGATGCGCAACATCTGCTGCGTGCATGCGCAGATTGCTAAAAATCGCCGACTTACGCACATGGCTTGTGTATGTTTGCAAATGTTATTAAGATTAAAATTGCGCCCCACAGTTACAGAACATTTTAAGTTAAGTGGATCTCAGAAAATAAAGATTATAACAATAAATGTAACATTTATTTATTGATGATTTACAGTGAGTAAGTCATAATTTGGAGTTAACTGCAGTAGCACACAAAGGAAATGCAATGATGGCGTATTCCCAGCTGTACCCCTATTTTGGTGTGTGTGTGAATATGCAGATGTCTCGTCGTGTCTAGTAACGAATCACTAGTACTTACACTTTGCTTGCATGTATATGCAGAAACTCCTGCAAGCAAGGCTGTACTTCATTTGCATTGATGTATGCTCTGTTCCTTCACCTGAACTGTGTTACCATTCCCTGTGTCCTAGTCCTGTACTTACTTTGGTACTTTTTGACTGTTATTTGATTCTTTTTTTGCAGTACTGAATTAAAAAAATCCCAAAACATTCCATAGCGCACATACTGCCAATATACTGAACCACAATAACAGAGCAAACCCTTTGCCCTTTGCCTGACTCACCTAGAATGAGAATAAGGAGTATATTTAGAGCGGGGGCAGACCGACAGTCGGCATTTCAGACATGCAGGGTTATTGGAATTGGCAGATGAGTCTGAAATGCCAGCTCTTGGTCCTGCAGGTACATTGGTAACAACAGAGCACCAATTCATGTGTATGTACAGACAAGAGAGCAACACAGAAGACAAGAGAAGAGAAGAGAAGAATATATGTAATTACTGTCCTGTGAGAGAAGAGGTCAGTGGGTAGAAGGGTATAAAAGGAAAAGTGGCAGAGAAAAGTTTAATGAGACCAATGGGGTTATAGGGGGAAAAGTGGCAGAGAGCAATATAGAAGAAACTGGGCATAGAGGAAAAAATGGCGGGGAGAGAGGTAAGGAATAGTAAAGTGGTGGAGAGGAATATACAGGGACCAGTGGCAGAAACCACGTGTACGCAATCTACGTTGCAAGAAGTAATGTAGATTACGTTCTAAAATTACTGCACATGTGCAGTAGCACTTTTCTCAGAACTCCGGCCTCAATTGCATTGCAGCCGGAGCTCTGAATCCGGCCCACTATAACTTACCATGATACAACTGGCATCAATGTAAAGCCGGGTACACACTATACAATAATTGGCTATCAGACTGTTTTGTTGTGAGGTGAGGAAATTGTGCTAGTGCAGGACTGCCAACCTGTGACTCTCCAGGGGCCACATTTACTAAGCTGTGGGTTTGGAAAAGTGGAGATGCTGCCCATAGCAGATTCTAACTGATTTTCTCTAGTATGTAATATTAAAGTGAGAGCTAAAATCTGATTGGCTGCTATGAGCAACATCTCTACTTTTCCAAATCCGCAGCTTCGTAAATCTGGACCCAGGTGTTCCGTGGATAGACCACAGATAAAGCTATTCACTGTAAATATGTACACGGTTGTCCGCTCACACCCTCTCAATCTACAGCTCTCCTGTGTGGTCCCTGATATCATTACTGCTAGATTCTGAGACTTAATACTCAATTTCCATCAGCAGTGCTGATATGTCTGTACCAATATAGTGGCTGGTTCTCCATCTACAGCACTGTGTGGTCCCTGTTATATCCACCGATATGATTTCAGATCTCACCATTCACCTTCTCTCTGCATTGCTGTATTTGTCTGTGCCCATACAGCTAGTGTTGACTACTCATTGACTGCATCTAATCATACACACAGTGGTACAATATTTACCTACCGTTCGGGCCCCTCAGCGTTCTTGCCCCCCGAGGGGTTCCCTGCGGGCTGTGGTGTTTATATCCATCGCATCAGATCAACATTCATTGCACAGTGGTTACATTCCCATGTTATTCATATTGTTTTTATATGCCTACTGAATATTCAGTCTATTTATTCTGTGTAACTGCTCTGTGTAAATGTATTTTAGTTTTGTTTTTTTTGAACCACTTGCATTAAGTTTTTTTTGATCTTCCACTGGCTAACCCAGCGCGGTTTTCTTTGTTTGTTTTCACGTTTTTTGTGACATTGCACAGCCATTTACTGGTGTGCCGTGGTTTAGGCCACATATCTAGATATTGCACTTTATGATATATGATATACAACTGTATATTTTATTTATTGTTTCAATTTTTTATGCATTATTGTACATTTGCAGAAAATTCTTTCCCTCACCTCCTAGTCTCTGGGTTAGTGCTCATCACAATTTTTTTGTATTTCTTCCAGGTGTTCTGGAACTACGAATCCCAGAATGCTTTGTCAGGTATCAGCAATGCCCAATGCCTTTAAAGCATTATGGAACTTGTTTCAAAACACCTGGAAAGCCACAGGTTGGCCAGGCCTGAGCTAGCGTGTACTTAGCTTAAGTCTAGGTAGACACCTTGTAGTAATTTGCAATGGCTTGCTAGACAGAAGTTGTTAAATCGTATTTAACACTGTTTAAAGCATATAATATTAAGATTGTGACATGCAAAATGGTTTGTGCTTTATCTATAGTAGAAATACATGTTTCAAAATCTATAGCTGTTGAAGAAAAGATGATAAAATTCAGCCACAAGAAAGCTGGTGATTATTATTAGGAAGATAGCATATAGATGCAGACATTATAACTTTATAGATAGTCAATATTGCATAATAGAATCACCTTTTATTCTTCTTGATTCTTCTTGATTGATATTTTTCAGGGTCTACCGGTTCTGTTCCTCCGCTGCCCATCGCAGCGCCTCTTAGATCGAATAATCCGACGCTATGCTGAAGTTTTGGATGCCGGTAGTGTGTACATGACACACCTGACAGACAGGGACAAGCTGAGGCTGCTATACACACTATCTGTTAATCCATTTCCAATTATTTTACAGGTAATAATTAGCTATTTTTATATTCTATATTTTATATACAATTTTACTTTGAAATATTTATACTGAATATTAATGGGCTGGACTTAAGAAGAGTTTGTTCCCTCACCCCAATAATGGCAAATAAGTTGATGAAGGCTGCTATGTTGAGTTCAATGTATTTGTATCTACTGTATATGTGCTGTGTGGACAGGGCACACCATATGCCTTGAACTATAATGTAGCATTTGAATGTAGCTAGTTGCTATTATTATTGATACCTTAGTTATTTATTCACACATTCATTTGTTTATTTGCATATTGAAGGGTTTTCCAAAATAAACGCTACTTGCAAAAACCAAACCAACAAAATACCATATACATACAAATGAAGTAAACCTTAACAATGATGGCAAATTAAAAGCAGTGCAATATAATTAAGATTCCATTATCAACTATGAAAAACACAATTACTAGCATAAAATAACACATATATAGCCTTCTAAATTGTCATAGTGCAAGGCACGTTCTTATAAGCCATCATGGAACCTGTGTAGCATTAGATATACAGTACAGGGAGAATAACTTTACATTTACCGGTTACCCTGCACAGTTTGTAGTGTGAGAAGAGAGTTTACACAGTTGTATATGTAGCTTTGAAGAGATTACAGCACATTAATGGTCAATGTTTTCATTGGTGTTTTAGATTTTCCCTGGAGCAGAGGGCTGGCCTTTTCCTAAGTACATAGGTTCCTGTGGACGGCTGTTTGTGAGCACCAGCGCCCAACCACTGACGTCCATCAATAATTCATCTGCAAACATAGCAGCAGATCTCGGTTATCAACTTCTCCAAATCATTCACTACCTGAGTAACAACGACTTCCATTACTTCTTTTATTTTACCCATATTGATAGAGATACGTTTGGAATGGTTAGCAATGGTCGATTATACATAAGGGATACTAGGAGAATGGGAATTATAGACATGGAAGAAGGTAAGTGGATACACCTGTCAGTGATCATCTAGAATTGTTTATTTACACAATATTACTGTGCCTCAAAACATGATCACGTTCTTCACAGAATTAAATGTGCAACGACACCCAGACATCAGCAGCTTGGATGTGCCTGATAGCGGTCTTCCCCACCACTCCAACCAGTTATTTATAACCTTCATTTTCTCCATCCTCATGCCATGACTGCCATCTGATCCTTATTCACCATCCCTTTCATTATTTTCCCTCACTAATAAACACCCTTCATAATGTCCTTCCATTACTCTCCTTTCTTATTGCCCTTTTTTTGGTTATTCGGTTATTCATCACCCCTCAAAATGCCCCATACCTTACAAAGTAGAGGCTGTAGCCCATCTCTGTATCTGAACACGCAGGGTCTGATCCAGACATGAATGTACGCCTGATGGAGTAGAGTATCTCTGTACTGCACAAGCGGGGAAGGAAGGGTGGAAGGACATAGATAATGTATAGTAATGTTCACGCAATTAAACCAAATCCAGACCCCAACACAGGAGAAAGCACACACAGTTTTATGGGGTTTATCTAAATTCAGGGAGCTGCTGACAGCTGACACTCCTCAGCAACTTATTTATTTACTTACTATCTATCTTTGTATTTAATCTTTCAAACACAGAACAAGATGCTTATATTGGTTTAAAGTTATTAAATAACAACATACATTTTATTTTGAAGCTAATTTTATTCATCACTATACTTTTACCAAGTTTGCATCAGTGCTGAAGTGTTTTCTCAAGGCTTAACCACTATTTCCTCTATACATTACAGTGTAGTACCCTGAACCTGTGTTTGGGGACCTGATTCAGAGGCTTAAAATAAGTGAGGAAAGTCACTCCTGGGCTAAACCATGTTGATTTTAAGGGGAGTCAAATTAATTGCATTCTTTGCTTGCAGGGATATATCTTTGCTTTTGCTTATTGTACACAGATAATGAGCAGCTTCACTTTTACACTGCTAGTTAGACTTGGGCTGGGAAACTCCACCTCTCAACTCAATACTGTTTTCAATGGATTGAAATGAAAATTGACTCTTCTGAAATCAACATGGTTTTGCTCAGCAGTAACTTTCCTCTCTTATTTTCAGTCTCTGAATCAGGTCCTGGATCATTAGGAAAATGCATCTGTGACAGTAGCTGCATGGTATTTGGCTTTTCTGTTGGTGTACTTGCATGCATTGGGTCTGGATCAGGCCAATAATGAGGATCATTTAAACAAAACATAATGCACAACCCTGAACACTAATAGCACTAGTGGTTTTCCCTTGTAAGATACAGACAGTATTTTCCTATGTGACTGATGACAGACGCAATATTCCGGCTACAAGTACTAGAGCTTTTTACAATGTAAAGGGAAGACGCCATGCCAAATGTAAATGTCAATTTATTTACTCATTAATTTATTATTTATGTTGTTCTCTCTTTTACATGCTCAGAAAATGTATTAACAATTTAAAGAATATTTACAAGTTCTTAAATATAATTTCCTTTTTTATTTTTATCTCGCTTTTCTCTCAGAAAAATCAAGAAACAGCTGGGAAAATGAGCAAATGGATATCTTTAGTTGTCTATCATCTGAGTGCCCACCTACTTTCTCATCCTGTGCCAATATCACTGAGAGGCAGAATCTGTTACTGGTGTGTAAGGATCTGCTGCCTTACCTGTTATCAGAAAAATTTCCACATTCCACCCAACAGAAAATAGACCTCTATATAAGAGCCTGCTCAGATGATCACCTCAGTGACTTGAAGGCACAGAAAATAATAAATGAACTACTACAGATCTTGAGTTCCTTGCGCACATGTGATGCCCAATTTGCATACAGATATCCAGATTGCAAATACAATGATAGACAATAAACAAATGACGTGAACTGTACATATTAAATATATCACTTTGTGGGAACAGTGACAATGGGCCTGATCCAGCGCTACGAAAATTCGCACGACGGGCGAATGCGAACGTACGCTCCGGCGTATCAACCTACACGCCCCTAGCACTCCCATAGTAAAGTCCCTGCTTACGGCGGCTATACCCTACACTGGGTACGACCGTCGGCCGTACGAAAATTCGCAGAGAATACGCTGAGAAAATACGCTTAGCACGCCCATACTGTACAATTTAAATGGCTATCCCCGCCTCCCTGTAGTAAAACGGGCGCCCAGCCGACCATCGTAAAAAAAATACGCCCAGCGAGCGAAAAATACGCTAACGATACGCCCGCTATTCGCTCATGACGCTCGGGCGACCGGAAGCTGTCATACTGGGCATGCGCATTGCGAATTTTTTGCCGAAAATTCGTATACGCTCGTCGTACGCTCACTTGCGAGCGTTGCTCTGGATCAGGCCCAATGGGCCTGATCCAGACCTACGCCCGCGAGCGGTGCGTATGTTCGCCCGGGCGTATAAACTTTCACGCCCATAACGCTCCCATTGATTGTACCTGCTTACGGCAGCTGAACCCTACCCTAAGATTTTCCAGCGTACGTGTGAATTTTCGTACCGATACGCTGGTCGTACTGGGCTTAGCACGCCCATACTGTACAATTTAAATGGCTATCCCCGCCTCTGTGTAGTAACTCGAGCGTCCGGACTATCGTCGTACAAAACGCACGCCCCTTGGGCGAAAAATACTCTGAAAATACGCTCGCTGTACGCTGATGTCCTTCGGATGACCGGAAGTTGTCATACTGCACATGCGCAGTGCGTTTTTTCTCCCGTTTTTACGCTACCGACCGGCGTACGATCGCTTGCAGTCGTAGGTCTGGATCAGGCCCTATGATACAATATAATGTCTTCTGTATCATAGCCATCCAGCTTGGCGGCTGTATCATTTTTAAGATAGGGTTGACCGAACTGGCAACTGCATCCCGGAAATTTGCGACATCTACTCATAAGAAAATAATTTTTATTCATGTGGAAAGTTTGACTTATATAATTGCAAATTTGCAACATATCAATACCATAAAGCAACGTTTCCCACACTCAGTTGGATCTGATTCAGATCCTCGTGTTTTCCATAAGTGCGGGGGTCTTTTTCTCACACACGGAGGCATAGCAATCGATCCCCGAAGCACCGAACATGGTGTTCCCGAAAAGTAAGGCTAAAAACTACTCCAACCCTTCCCCTAATTCTAACCCTAACCGCTTCCACCCCGCAGCCTGACCCTAACCCTCCCCTTCTATGGCCCTAAACCCCCGGTCCGGCAGGTCTCTGCGAAAATGAATGGGCGAATATATCGTTCGGCTCAAAAATTCTAAAAACTCTCCCTATTCGAAATAGAGACAGCTGAAAAGTAACTGTTATTAAATTTCTGAAAGCAGCCCATCGTAGTGGGGACTGCAACTATTAATTTTGAATACAGCCCATGCGTACCACCTGAGGATCATTGAAAATATAATAGTCAATAATAAACACACCTGTACTTGTAAATAATGCACAGATACGAGGCCGGATGCAGAGTTGCGTGTTGGCGTAAGATGGATGCGCACGGCCAATTCAAGGTTGTGCATTTTAGCACAAAAATACATGTATGAATCGCACGAATCCTGCTTTCAACAATGCGTTGAATATGCGCACACGAGTCGTAAGGAAACATTTGCGCATACATTTAATTAAAAAAAATGGTGGATGTGGAAATTTTTATTTTACATTCAAAAGAAATACTTTTCAAAAAAATTAATGTTTTGAAAATGTAAAAAAAAAAATAATATTTAAATTGTAAACACATATTTGTAATATTGTTTTAATTTAAATGTAAACAACACCCAGGTAGAAGCGCCGAGCCTATGTGTATGGAGTCTCCCAGGGACATCTCGCCGGACCTCCGGTTTAGTTCTAAGTTTCTTCTTTGTATGTAAGCACAGTTCCAGGATATAACTCAGTCAATTACAGTTCTGCAGTTTGATTTTCTCGATATGTATGGAAGATTTGTGGTATTCTCCTCTCATCCGATACTCACTCGCCCGCATGAACTGGTCTCTATTGCCAAGCCTTCCTCCATGCTCAGTTTGCGGCAATAACCTTTGACCTTTCAGCGTTCAAAGTATTTAAAAAGAAGAGGGGAGAAACTGCATGGTGCAAAATCATTTATTTTGGCGTGTTTAAAATCGTAGACAGATATACTCACAAGGAAATTTGAAGATCATCACAATCTTCAAAAAGTGCATTAGTGTAATCGACCCAACGCGTTTCAATCCATGCTAGATCTTTCTCAAGGCTAATATTGCACTTCCCACCACTCCTTTTTAAAGCCCATTGGCTCCTCCTCCATACATATCTATTATGCATTCCTACCAATTACATTGTTTATCGGTATATTGCAACATTCTTATACATTGTCCGTACCCTCAGTGTTGCCATACAAATAACAGTTATGATGAAAAAACATTTTAAAATATTTTAAAATATAGAACAATCATCGACTCCTAATCTAAAACCAATTTGGTTGTGGCATCCACTTAAAATGACTGTGTTAGTTGACGGCAGAATTTTAAAATACATATACAAAATATTATTTCATAAACATTAAAAGCGACTATATGGCTAAAAGCAAATATAATGGCAGTAATTATAATGGCAGTAATTCTAAAAAAAAAAAATTTAAATTTGGGAAACCAATCGTGGCTGGGATAAATTTGGTTTCAGCAAATTTGTCCCAGTTCATAGATAAACAACTACAGCCAGTTGTAGTGAAAACTAAGTCATTTGTAAAAGACACCCTGGAGGTGATACAGATGCTGGAAGGTATTGTATGGGGAGAAAACTATCTGTTGGTTACAGCGGATGTTGCCTCCCTGTACACCAGCATAAAACACGAAGATGGAATAAGGGCGGTGGAGGAAGCTTTAAAATTTGAAGTAAACTCAATGAAGGATCTCATCTTAGATGGCATCAAATTTATTTTAAATAATAATTATTTTTATTTTGATAACAGCTTTTATAAACAGCGTATGGGCACGGCGATGGGGGCGAAATTCGCCCCCCAGTTACGCGAATATTTTTATGGCACAGTGGGAGGAGCAAAAAGTATGGAGTCATCACCCATGGAGAGGATATATACATAAATGGGTTAGATTTATAGATGACGTCCTTTTTATGTGGTCAGGCCCTGAAGAAGCCCTAAAAGACTTCTGTATATATTTAAATGAAAATGACAAAAATATACGTCTGACATTTGAAATTAGCAAAGTCCAGGTAAACTACCTGGATCTGACGATCTCTTTATCAAAGATAATAACATCTGTACAAAAAACTTTACAAAGCCAACAGACAGCAATTCGTATTTAAATCAAAATAGCTGTCATCATAGTAAATGGCTGATGAATGTGCCCAAAAATGAATTTAAAAGGGTAAAAAAAAATTGCACTGATATAGAAGATTTAAAGAACAGACAGATGAAATGAGAAAATTATTTGAAGAGAAGGGCTATGAAAGAACCTCCCTATTAAAGGCAGTGGAAGAGGTAGAGGGAGTTGATAGGAAAGATCTTTTAAAAAGAAAAAAAGAAAGTGGAGAAAAACAAAAACTCCCAAAATGTGTCAATATGATAACTCAATATAATGACCAACATAAAATCTTGGAGAAAATATTCAAAAAGCATTGGGGGCTATTAAAAGAAGATGCCATTCTTAAAAATTATATATCAGACAATCCAAGATTTATATATACAAGAGCACCCAATATTGGTAGTAAGGCTATCAGAAGTGCCTTAAATGAGGGGAAAAAGATACCAAAAATTAAAACAATGGGGTTTCATAGGTGTGGGGTATGCATTACCTGCAGAACCCACACCAAACAAGAGAGTAAAACCGTAGAATTTGAATCCACTGTCACGAAAGAAAAATACCAAATAAAGAGCTTCATAACATGTCACAGTTCCAACACCACATATTTAGTGGAACGTGAATGCGGAAAGCAATACGTGGGACACACATCACGCCCACAAAAAACACTCAATGTCTGCCCACTTCAGAGAGAAACACTCCTGCTATCATAAGTCAATAAGAAAAATAATAGGCATTGATAAAGTTGAGATAGGATGGAGAGAGAGTAATGAAGCAAAAGTTCTTGCAAGAAGAGAAATGGAGTGGATTTTTAAATTAAAAACTTTGGAAACATGTGGACTTAATGCAGATTTTGAATTGAAATGGTTTTTATGAATGATCTGTTGTCAATTTATTACCCCAATATCATATGACACATTTTTATCAATTCTTTTTTTTAGAATTACTGCCATTATAATTACTGCCATTTGCTTTTAGCCATATAGTCGCTTTTAATGTTTATGAAATAATATTTTGTATATGTATTTTTAAATTCTGCCATCAACTAACACAGTCATTTTAAGTGGATGCCACAACCAAATTGGTTTTAGATTAGGAATCGATGATTGTTCTATATTTTAAAATAATTTAAAATGTTTTTTCATCATAACTGTTATTTGTACAGCAACACTGAGGTACGGACAATGTATAAGAATGTTGCAATATACCAATAAACAATGTAATTGGTAGGAATGCATAATAGATATGTATGGATGAGGAGCCAATGGGCTTTAAAAAGGAGTATAGGGGAAGTGCAATATTAGCCTTGAGAAAGATCCAGCACGGATTGAAACGCGTTGGGTGCGATTGCACTAAATGCACTTTTTGAAGATTGTGATGATCTTCAAATTTTCTTGTGAGTATATCTGTCTACGATTTTAAACACGCCAAAATAAATGATTTTGCAGTTTCTGCCTTCTTCTTTTTAAATACTTTGAACGCTGAAAGGTCAAAGGTTATTGTCGCAAACTGAGCGTGGAGGAAAGCGGGGAAATAGAGACCGGTGCATGCGGACGAGTGAGTATCGGATGAGAGGAGAATACCACAAATCTTCCATACATATCGAGAAAATCAAACTGCAGAACTGTAAGTGACTGAGTTATATCCTGGAACTGTGCTTACATACAAAGAAGAAACTTAGAACTAAACCGGAGGTCCGGCGAGACGTCCCTGGGAGACTCCATACACATAGGCTCAGCGCTTCTACCTGGGTGTTGTTTACATTGATTTATATTTGAACCAGAGATATCCCACACGAATATCGGTACAACAGGGGGTGGAAGCCGCGGGACTATATTGCATATATTTTCATCTGCGCTGTCAGTATATTCCTATTGTATTTTGAATATTGTTTTAATTTAGTCTCCAACGTAAAAAAAAATAAAAAAAATCTGACAATTTTAATGATTAGGAAAAATAACATTTATTTTTAACATACAAAATTAAATAATTATTAATGTTATAAAAAGGGCGTGCGCATGTAACAAACTAAAAAAACCTCACCTATGTTCAAATTCCTCACAGTATCAAATATTCCTGCAGATATCCGCTACTTTGTTTGTTTGTATCTTTATTAGTGTTTTAACAGCTGTATTGCTTCTTTGTAAACGAGTCACGTCTGCCTTGAAGCATTTTCCAATGAAAAAACGGTTTTAAATACGCTTGCACCATGGTCAGAGCTGGTGCAAAGAAAAGTAGTAAGTGCATGCAAACTGTCAATACGTATGCGCGCAAATCAGCTAGTAAACGCCCCAAAAATACATTAACATATTCAAACACACTGATTTGTAAGCTGGCGGAGGAGTATAAATGACTGCACCTGATTTATGACCGACAATACGCTTCTTGCGCATGTGCAATTCCGCTACGCATCCGTCTAAATTTTGCACAGATACGCAACTCGGAATCCGGCCCATAGAGTATATAAGGTAAATTAGTAAATAATTGCAACGCTTCACTCTATCGATGGGGAAAGTTTATCAACTACTCAGCTGAAAACATGCATAAAAATTATTGCTAAGAATTTGAATTTTTAGTTAAAAAACAGCAACGCTGCATAGGACCTAGGGAAAAAGGGCAGGTGTGTAATCCACGCAAATGGAGCCCTATGCACAGAGGCTGCAGGTTGTACTACCGCAGCCTCTGCTAGTTTCCTATGTTTTTAATTGTTTTTTTTTTCAATTAACAATAGACAAACACCCTTTAAAATTATCTAGACATGATTTACAGCAATGCCTGATCAGTAGCGGCATTTAAATTATTTAAAACATGCATTCATTCATAAAATACAGAGAATGTTTTTTTTTTTTTCAAAATTAATAGTGTTCTTCCCAGAAAATGTTGCCATGGGTGGTATTAAAGAGACAGGTGGGGGTAATGTGATACCTTGTGGGTCCAGACATCTGTTCTCCTGGCAGAGCTCCTCTCTGGCACTGCATGACTGAAAACTAATCATCTGAGGTATTAGGTGCTGCCTGTCACGTAACTTTATTTTGTTCTGTCAGTCATGACTTGGTGGATGCCCTGAGACAGGTGCTAGGGAGTTTGACCCTCCCTGCAAATTAAATTTCTGCCCTCATGTTTAGAAAAGAAAGCAAAGTCAAATCCCAGTCACTACTACAGACTGCATCCTAGTGACCTCCATACAATACACACTGCATCCTCAAGACAGCCTAGTGATGGACATATTATACAGCAATTATCTTAGTGACCACTATACAATAAAGACTGCATCCTAGAAAATGCCACACAATGCAGATTACTATGCAATAAATTCACTATTATCATACAGCATGCAGGTACTAGTAAAGTGGCTTTTTTTTCCATTTCACACGAATAGTTGAACACTTAGGGCCAGATTTACTAAGATGCAGGAAAGGAAAAGAGGCGATGTTGCCCATATTCTAACTCTCACTTTCCTTTTACATACTAAAAAATTATAGCTAGGATCTGATTTGTTGCTATGGGCAACAGCCCCACTTTTCTTTTCCCGCAGCTTAGTAGAATTGACCCGTAGAATTTTGTTTTCTTTGAACTTGCTGCTGTTTTCTAAGTGCCTGACTTTGAAAGATCTAAATGTAAGTTACAGAAATTACACACATTTTTGGAAATAAATAGCAGAATCATGGTTCAGTTCATCGTTTCAATGTTTTCTTATTTATTTCTGACTGACCTATAAGGTAATTGAAAAATTACTAATGTATTAACATGAAATTGATTAAAACTGGCCTTGAGCTAAAGAAAGAGCCTGAGTTGATTCTGCTTAAGAAGAAAATGCTTTAAGAAATAAAAAGAAAACTAAATGCCATTTATCAGTTAGATGCAATATACAATATTATTAAGTTAAACATTGGTTTTTTTTTTGGAATCCACAAGTGTGACTTAGGGCTATTAAGACTATGGCTGCATAAGTCACACCTGTTCCGAATAAGAGGGGAGTGACGGGTAGTTCACTCCTCTCTCATTCGGACGAACAGACTCTCGCATGCACGGAGTGTGCAGGAGTCCGGAACCAGTACATTACTAGGATTTGTGCACCAGAATTTAAATGCGGAATTATTCTGAATACCTTTTAGACATTTGTTACCAAGCTAATGGTACAGATAAAACTATATATAACTTCATGGGTGATTAACTGGATAAACATTTTAATTGTCTTGTCCTTAAGTTTGTGAATTTAATTTAGGAAGGAAACTGACCTATGGGTATTTTATCCATGAGAAAGTTATTGAACTACTTTAGATTGGGTTCAGAGATGTCACTAAAAATGTTTACCAGTGGCCACATTATTATGTTTAATCACAAGAATGACTATGGGGCTGATTTAGATTTTGGGAGTAAGGGCAAAACAGGTGCAAGTGTACAGCTCAGCTAAACCAATTTTTCACAGTAAGGAATGTCAATGAATTGTAAGTATTTTGCATGCAGAGAAAATACTTTACTTTTCCATATAGAACTTAAATACTACATAACTTTTCTGTTTAATCTATAAATTAAAGTTAAATTAAAAAACTTTACCTCTCGATTCTATCTTTTGGTTTCACAATTGAAATTTTCTCCCTTTACAGTTCAACATGGTATTGCTCAGGTCTACACATTCACTTTAAAAAAAACCAAAAAAAAAACCGTTTAAGTGCAGCTCTGAATCAGCCTTTACGTCTTTAAGTACTAACTTTGGTGACCAAAAGAGTTGTGTCAGGAGTGAGTCCAATTGGAGAAAAAATAGGAACGTGTGACTTGATTGAATTGTTATGGGCATCCTTCCTCTGGAAATACGAGCACCACATTGTGGTTTAATTGTCATAAATCATTGCTCACCTATACCAAGCATGATTGTGGCTGTTCTATATTCCCATTCTTTTTGCCTAGTGTATAACCAGATCATAAAAACCCTTCCTTGGCTTTAGATATATGTTCTAAGAAATATTGGATAAAGTAGAATCCTGTTCTTAAAGGTTTATCCACTTTTTTTGTAGGATAAACATGTACATTTTGGGGGTAATTTAATGATTTAAAAACCAATCAGGAATGTCCCTTTTCTGTTGTCTCTTGTGGGGCCCTAAAGAGATACCTGTTCAATTATTAGCTCAAAAAACATATTGGTAAATTGGTTGTTAAGTAAACCCTTGAAACCCCTTACATTGTCTGGAAGCGCTACATGGGCAGACCATGGCGATACAAAAATGTATCATTTAGTAATATTTAACTGCGTTTGTGTAGTTTATTATATCTGTATATCTGTGTATATTTGCTCAAAGGATGAAACTTGATCTTCTATTTATAAAGCAGTATCTAATTTGGTCTTGTGATATGGACAGATTATATTTGCTGTCTAGTCTGATGCTTCAATGGAAATTAAAATACATTTTTGTTGTAATAACCAGTGGGAGCTAAGCATGGTTTGAAGATTTGATCACAAGTGCTAATAACTTTCAATATATTCAATAAAACTAATGCTCTACAGCAGAGGTTGTCAACATTTTAATACCTACCACACAACTGTAAATTTTTTTTTATTTTTTTTTAAATAGCAAAACTATCTTACCACCCGCTGGTGCCACAATAACGTAATTTAGCACAAAATAATTTTTAAAGGGGAGCGTTCCTAAAAATATGTACTATCATTTATCT
>WWET01002839.1:102090-123428 GCA_011038615.1 Limnodynastes dumerilii | reverse complement strand
CCGCCACCACTGTCTGCAAACTCAAGATGGCAAGACAAGAACCACCATCCGGTGATGGTGGAAGCCATGTTTGGGAGTCAGCATTTCAGGGAAGTCTGGGGTATAAAAGAACGGAAGGGTCCATACTAAAGGGACACCGGGAGAGTGAGAGAAAAAGTATTAGCTACGGCAATTCCCTTTGGTTGCTATAAACACCACTGCGCTGAGAGTTGGCGCTGCAGCCTCAACACTTGCTCTCTCACTAAGCAGCAGAATGCAAAATAGTAACAAATAAAAAAATAAACAACTTTTAAACATCCAGCATCCAGTAAGCAACCAACTTCCACAGGCACTGGAACTAAACTAAGGTCTCTATGAGTTGGAGGGGAGGAGCTTCACCTCAACAGTTTATTATCTGCCAAGTGCCCAGCTCTACAGCGCCTGGACAGCCCATACTGCAGTCCTCCATATGGATAGAAGAGTATTAGATACCCCCCTGTCTGTGCAGCTTGGATTGGGGTGCATCAAGGAAAAAAAAAACTAAATGGAGCTCAGGATATAATAGCTAAAATGAAATGAAAACACATCACATAAAAGAGAAGATAAAAACACTAGAGCCAGGGACTGCAGCCAGTAAAGACATTCAGCAATAAAACAACCAAGCCAGCGCTGTGCCCTAGAAACCAGATTCATTATAAATTCTATGAAAGATATGTTTCTTAAAAAAATGATAACCCCATTAAACACATATGGTACGTAATAATATTGATATGAAATACACATATATATGAGCACAACATTAACAGCAGAAGACAACAGTCTTAAAATAATATCACTTATGTCTGTAATAACAGCTCAAATCTAATTTGCAATCCACTAATGATATAGGATACACTTGTTATAAAATGGATAACACGTTATTAGTAGCTACTGAGATCTTAAATTCTGGTTAGGGGTCAGTCACCTTCAGAATCATAACCCTGCACCAGAGTGAGATAATAAGACCAATAGCAACACAGATGATTACCCCAACTTTGTGGGACAGGTAGTGAGCATTATTGCTTTTAGTGCCACTATTTAGATGCTTGAAGTAAAGATCTTGTAACCTCCAACACACTAATTCAATGTTCCACCATAAGGCCAATAATTGTCTGCTCTGATACGAACCCAGTGTAAAACTTGTGCAATGTTAATGATCACAGCCATATCCATAACATTCAGATAAAAGTCAATACAACGTACTGAATAAAAGCTCTTTACGCGTTTCATCACCTACGCCTTCAGAGGAAAGTGAATGTGGTAACATGCAGGAGCAGTGTCTCATTACAATAAGCCACAGAACTTCTGCCAATAAACTAGTAGCACACCTGAAAACCGCACTAGTCAGTCCACCACTTAAACATAAACACATAAAACTAATGATCAAAAACTAAACATTTACTAAAACACATGAAAGTTTTCTTGAGAGAGATCAAAGGAGATATAATTATCTCTGTATCCAGTTTGCTTGAATAAGATCAGATTGGGCTGCATTTGGAGGTATCTGCCTGCCTGCCACTCCAACTCTCAGTAACAAGAAACCAAAAGCTGTGTCACCAGAGGCTTCACACAATGCCGTGTGGATTCAACAGGTCGCAGACCTGCTAGACAACTTTCCCTGCTCCTGGGTGCCGATAGCCACAATAGTAAGGGTTTCATAAAGTACTGCTGGATCAAGTTTGTGAAAAGTGAAACAGTGATATGTCAGATGCTAAAAACACATTGATAAGGGAAAAAGCTTGGAGAAGGAACCCAGTTCAGAAATCGATCTCATGAATGACATTTTAGGTGAAAAACAAACATTGCGCACACAGGATTAATAACTCCTCCCCCAACTATTACATACAGTATATACATCACTAACATCTCATATTATAGACACAAAAGACAAAATGTGCTTACATTTGCTTTATGTTTCTGCAAATTCAAACAAAGCAACATGTCCTCTAACGTACATTAAAAGGATTAACCAACCCTTGCAGGCCAATTTCTCTGGCCAAACAAGCAAACAACCCTGATGCATAGAATCCGTGCAATAGCAGAGAAGAAACAGCTGCCCTACAAATGTATTCAATAACTAATTCCCCTTTCTTGTACAGATAAGTGTAAATAACTGGTTTTCAAGCATTAAAACATTCACACTTCATGATGTTGCTACTAGTTATGCTGTAACCTAGAGGCTTTGGGAACAAAAGCAATTAGAAATTGCACAAAAAATAAAAAAAGTCACAAATTTAAACTTCACAACCAATACACACACACACACAAAGCGCGTATATATATTTATTTTTATAACACAAACAAAACTAAAAACCAAGTCCTACAATTGCAACAAAACCATTTCGGTCTGTTCCACATGTCACAAAGTTTCACTTTTCCTAAATAACAGTAATTTTGCCATAAAAAAGTTCTCTGGAGTCATTACCCCTGTGTGACATATGTGAAATAGACCAAAAGAGGAATAACTGTTGAATTCATAGCAAGTGTCTCAAATATTGTGTTTCACAACAGCACAGAATGTTTTTGTATACTTCACTTTTTTTTTTTACCAACTGATGAGAAAAAAATATATGAAAACTCTAAATAAATATCAAAATTGGGCGATTAAAAAAAAATGAAAAACCGCGCTGCACAACATGGCATTGTCACCTGAAAGTGTTACATAAAACATACAGAGTGTACATATCGTTACTTACCGGCATGCTTTTAAAACCTCTGTTGAGCTGGGGTATATGGAGACGGACATGGATGGTATGGTTTTAGGAGTTTGTTTGTGGCTTATTAATGGAGGCTCCTTTTTTGTGGGGCTTGGGGAGTCCTCAACACCATCTCCATTGACTGTATCAAGTCCACTGTGGGGGCTGTTAAGGCTGATAACACTGTTGGTCATAGTCTGTTCTGTAGATTTTGGAGAAGGTGTTGCTGTGGAAATGGCTGAAGAAGGGGAGGAGGCAACAGAATTCTCAGTTTTCGTATGAACAGCTGGATGAATATTGTTGACTTTGTCACAGGCTCCAGTACCCACGTTGTTATTGGCTTTTCCCATCAACAAGGCAGAGAGCTGAGGATTGTCTGAACTAAGTAAACCTGGTGACTTTGTATCTCCATGGCTAGGGCTAGGAACAGTATCTGCCGTCACCTGATGGACATGATTAGGAAGTCCCTCTATACTGGCAGTGCTGTTTGGTGTCCCTTCAGAAAGCCTGCTTGTATCAGGCACTAATCCATTTCCTGAAGGCTTGCTCTCTTTGGTTAAACTAATGCCTTGTTGTCCACCTGAGGTAGCAGTGTGAGAGGAGAGGTGATTGAGAGCAGCCCCCTGTGTTGCTGAATTGCTAGGCATGGTAGGATGTCCAACCTGATTTTGAATACCAGTGCCAGCTGCTTGGAGATGCTGGGAAGGCCCAGTGGAAGAAAGAGGTCGTTCACCATTAGGACCTGCCGAATGTGAATTCTGACCTTTATGAAGCCCCTGAAAATAATAAAAATACAAACGTATTACTATTATTACCAATTAAAAGTAGGGAACCTATAATTATTAATGGATTCACAATAAGTAGGGGAGTCATTAGCATCTTGTTGCTACATAGAAATTCCTAAAAAAAAAAAAAAGGCCAGTCTTGTCTCAGTCATCTTACTTCCCTCACAAAGACCACGGCCCGTATTCAGACCGCCGGACTGTAATGTTCCACAGGCTGCATTCGGTGCTAACACTTTCTAGTCTTGCTCTACTACAAATGTTCTCCCTTCACCAATCACTAGCAACAGTTTGTCTTTCTTTTCTTCTGTATTTCAAATTTAATGGTCTGAGGATCGTATTCAGACCACTGGACGTATTGCATATACGTCCGGTGTTTACCGAAATTTGATACCGCACATGCGTAGTAATTTTTTTAATGTATCTCTTAGTTACGTAGACTGCGTATATGCGATATTACTACGCATGCGCAGTATCAGATTTCGGTAAACACCGGACGTATATGCAATACGTCCAGTGGTCTGAATACGAGCCTCCAACCATTACATTTGAAATACAGAAGAAAAGAAAGACAAACTGTTGCTAGTGATTGGTAAAGGGACAACATTTGTAGTAGAGCAAGACTGGAAAGTGTTAGCACTGAATGCAGCCTGTGGAACATTACAGCAGGAGGTAGGCAGAGGAAGACAGGCTGCCAAAACATAGACATATACATTATGTACATATAAGGTTCTATGGTTACAGGTAGATGAAAAAATATAGTCATTTCTTTCATCACTTGTCTCTTCAGATAAACATATACATGCTGTTAATAAATTATAGTTACTGTTAAATGGGCACTTTAAAAACAAGTTCCATACATGTAAATGTATTAGTATTCACAAGCCATAGACAAAATTGTCAACAACTGGATGAATAACTTTCATGAACATAACACAACGAAAAAACCTAATAAAAAAATAAAGCCCATAAAGGTGAGATATTAGGAAAGTCTGATCTGTAGTGTTGTCATCACTGTCGCACGAGCAGTAATCAGGGTGATATACCAATCTTTTAAGAAAGACACCACCAGCAGCTCCCCCCAACCTTTTATATGATCAGCAGTTGGTATGAAGATAAAGAAGGAGCATATACATATTATACAATAATTACTTGCAGAAGTCGGGTGATTTCCTGGCTGAGTGCATATATGCACCAATGTTATATGATACAGATCTCCAGGCTTACAGAACTTAGTTCTGTACGTCTGGAGATCTACCTCACAGGGCGCCCATACGCTCCATCCACTCTAACCACCATAAAGGTGGGAGAAGGTCATTTAAATTTTACAGTCCACGAACTGCTGATCTGCACAGGGCACTTAACATAGCCTTACAACAGCGTAACTGCTGCCAAACCCAGATGAGAGAGGGGAGTGACAGGGGAGTTCACACCCATCTTCAGACCTGTGCATGCGGAAAGCTTATGGAAGTCTGTATCTGGCCCTTTGTTTGGCCGAATGAGTAATTCATCTCACTGATACTGCAGCACATTGGAAATCTGCAAACCGAAACATAGATAGTCACCGTTCACATGATGTCTATAAACGATGACTTGCAAAGAGGAACTCAACATAATCCCTAGATCTCCATTATAAAGTAAGCTTTTTCCCTTACACTTCAGACTCATACAAGAATGTAGCTGGTCACCTGAGTGGAGTTAGACAGTTGGTTTTTCCACGGCTCCTCTGCGCTGCTGGTCAGGTTTGTGCGGTTATGAGGTAGAGCGAGTGCATTTCGCTGCGGGTAAGGCACGTTTCCATTACTTCCACTTCCCGTTATATGATTATTGCCTATCAACATAGTGTCTGTACTACCAATCGTCCCTGTGGTACTGCAGGAAACTGAGCCTGGTGGAAAAGGTCCATTAGCCACAGGCTGCACAGGGCAAGCTGGACGGATACCAGGCTGAGTGACGTTAACTACCCTGGTTAGCGCAACTTGATGCTGCTGACCAGAGACTGAGTTTGTAGGCAGTGTTGACTCCGTTGTTGGCCCATTAGTAATTCCAGTAGATCGTACCTGTGAAACTCCTGTTTGTCTCATCTGTTTAAAAAAGAAAAAAACACCATAAGAGTTAGGAAGTTAATCTGCTGGTTTATATCACATTTATATCTCCTTCAAAATGAAGTACAGAAATTCAATCTGAGGTCCACTTACCTGTTGATGCTGCTGCATTAAGACAAACTGACCCTCCAACTGCTCCAACAGCACTTTCTGAGCAGGACTTAGATTGTTCCTGTTTGCTCGTAGCTGTTCCAATTGCTACAATTATAAAGAAATGTATTAAACATGCACATGTGAAAAGGTTTTTTTTCCATCTTCTCATCCAAAAAGTTTAGCAAACCTATTACTTTGTAACACTTGGGCTTATAATATCCTGACAATAAAATGCTATTTACTTGTCTGAGATTACAAATGGAGAAAACCTGTTTAGTGTAAATTCTCCCACTATATTTGTGGCCCTATCAGCTTCCTTATTCCAAAAGAAAACCATACAATTACTGTTTAAAATTCTAAGATCAATAAATAATAAATAAGTAATAATAAATAGATAAGCTAAAATAGTATAGAAAAAAAAATAGAAGCTCTGTAAGAAAATCAACAGGAGGTGTCCATACCTGTAATTTCTGTGGGGGCCACAAATGTACTTGTTGCGGTGCTGGAGTATGTGACACCAAATGGCCACCACTCCAGGACTCCGAAGAATTCTATTCAAAATTGAACAAAAATATTACTCAAAAGTCCCACAATGTTTTATAACTCACAATGTTGTTAGTTTTTTGTTTAACAAAATATAAATAACCAGACAAAATACAAAACATGCAATATATATATGGTGTGTGTGTATATATATATTTATACACACACACACAAATGTCCAAAACTATTTAGGCCTTAAATACACTTCCTGCCACTCTAATATGGTTAAGTGTGGGACTACTTAAATATGAAATGTCTTTATAGGCAAACATACACCTATCCCGAGTACCTATGCGATTACCCTGAATGAATGTGATGGTGTTATTTAAAAAAAAAAAAAAAGTGATAATACCCCATGAGCCACATACATTGTTTTGCCATAACAAAAATACCTTTGCTGGACTAGAAGTTCTTTTCCTCTTGGCAGGACTTGACAGTTCATCTACCTGGCTAGAAGGAATCATGTGTAGTGGCATGGACTGCTGTGAAATTGGTGTTTGACTGAGGCCTAGTACAGATTCAGCGTTCTGATGATGAGGTCTACAGGCCTAAGAATTAAGGGAGAGAAAATATGGTACTGTGTAATATGTATTAGTTTCTCTACCAGGAAAGGATGTGATTTTCTTTTTTTTATCATCTTTGGACAAAACAAAATACAAAAATGTGGCTCCACATACAGGGTGCTGGTTCAGGTTAATGAACACTAGCATAAAAAGAGATTACGAACGATGAAGAAATGTGAATCAAAAAAAATAAATAAATGACCAATGTAATTGGTTTAAAATGATGATCCACAAAGGTTCTAAGTTGGTACCCAAAAGGCAGGGAAATGTGTCCTAATTATTGGTCTCTCAATCTATGTTTGCCTCAGATTACACATATACAAACCAGTTGATGCTCATGTAAAATAAACTTGCTAAATATTTAAAGTAACTTTTAAAGCTGGGCGCTTGCAGAACATACCCAACCTCTCACCTGCTGTGCTGAGTTCATGGCACCCTGCCTGGAGGTAAGCTCTGCGGGGATTGGTAGGCTCCATGCCTCCTCAATACTAGGAAGCAATTTAGTTTTATTCTGTAGACTACCTTGTGGAAGGTTACACAACTGAGCCTAGGAAAAATTATGTGAAAAGGAAATTTAACACAGGCCTAGTTTATTAAGAGCATGTCCACTATAACTTCCTAACAAGCACTGAGTGGTTTACGACAGTAAGTTCCTATTTTGGCTTTCTGGAAATTGGATAGGGTAACCAGAATAAACCTTTGTGAGAATAAACCAACATGTGGCTAACTCTTGCCTTTTGAGAAGATAAGAGTTTAGAAAGCATGTGTGGTGCTTTCCTGATCTAGGACAAATTAACATGTACAGAGGGAAAAAAAAAATCAGTATGCAAATATGCCATGACTGAGGAAAATCGGTGAGATGACTTTTGGAAGCTCTTCATTCCACACACTTAAATATTGCAAGCCATGGAACATAGGGAACACGCACAGAATTACAATGACAGCATGGCACATAAACAAACAAAAGGTCTGACAATCTCATCTAACATTCTTATGGTTTATGGACATGCTTAATGAAAACAATTATAAAAATAATAAAAAGCAAAAAAATATACCTGTAAGTACTTAATCCGAGCTGCAAGTGCAGAGGTATTACTACAATTTTTGCTCCTTGTGGCATTTAGGTAGCATTTGATAGCATCCTGAGGCTGGTTGCAGGATTCATAGAGTGTCCCTAGGTCCATCCAGGCTGCAGCATGGCCATGATCCAACTGTACAGCACAAATATAGGCCTGCAGAGCATCCATAGGCTGGTTCTGCTGCTGATACAGCACACTGGAATATAAAAAGACCAGCGCTGTATAAGCACTCTATATACAGCAAATTTAGTGATAAACACATAGAAAGTGAAGACAGATAAGTCAAAAGGCCAATCCAGTCTGCTCATCTGCTCAAAACTATACTGACCCTAAACACTGTTTTACCATTAATCCAGTTTGATATTTAGAATATTGTTATATTTATTCTAAGCATGTTTAAACTGTTCTAATGTGTCAGCCTCTGCTACATCAGATGGGAGGTTATTCCACTTATCAAAAACCCTTTCAGTGAACCAATTTTTCCGCAAATCTCCTTGAAACCCTCCAGTTTATATTCATGCCCTTATGTTCTATTAAAGCTGTTTTTCGATCCAGGCATTCAGAAAACATTTCCTTATCATAAGTCTGGATCTGGCACATTATTATTTTCCCATTGAAGGCATTACATTTTAACACCACCAGAAAATTGATACAGTCAGGAGTTGAAAACATCCCCATATGCACCTGTTCACAAGGACAATAAAAAAATAAAAAATAAAAAAAGATTTAAAAAATAAAAAAACAACAAGGAGACACAAGGATAATTATGCAGTGAGACAAACACAAATAATTACATTTGTAGACAGTAGCAGAGATGTAGTGAAACTATATCAGCTCAACAAAACATACCCTATTGAACACCATGTATCAGCACTCGCCTCTGACTTATCGATAGATTGCCTGTAGGATATAAAGGCATCCTGAACCTTGCCAATACTGGAGTAGCACCTGCCAGAGAAGAGACCTCATTAGAAATGCATGCAGACCAAGTATGATAATATGAAACTGAACAGACGCATAGATGGGAGCAGTGGTCTTACTACATGTTATTTTGTCAGAGTAAAAATATGACTCCTGGCATTTTTAAGGAGTATTTCTAGTCAAAGAGGAGTATATTATTATTGGTAATTAAATTAAATGTTAATAGTCTCTGCTGTTCCAAATCATTTATAAGTGATAACTATGGTCATCTGCTCTACCGCCTCACCGCCAAGATTTAGACATCACATAACTGTTAACCGTTTTATTTAAATACCAAACTATATGCCCTCTTTTGATAGAGAAACATCACATCTAAGTGGAAAATTGCGTGGTTAAAACTTATGCCACATCTCGTGTGTGTGTGTGTGTGTGTGTGTGTGTGTGTGAAATTCATCATAACTTTAAAACTTGCTGGGGTGAACTACTGTCTGTCTCTACTAATCTGTAGCAGAGGTTAGCTGGAGGGTATATTAAAATGTCTTAAAGTAACAGGGCTACAGAGCACAGACAATATATCTCCTAGCATGCACAGGAGTACAGTGCATATGCAAGACAAGGAAAATACATTTTCTGTGCTGATACTGTGTAATAATACAAGTGATACAATACAATAATACAAGTGAAGATTATAAAAATGTATACTATATATAGTCATCACTAGTACTGTGTAATATTGTGATTGAAGTAACTGAAGGTCATAACACAGTATATATGATATGATCAGCACAGAGTCTGTACTAATGTGAATGCTGTTACTGAAGATTATAACAATGGACCGGATCCAGACCCCCGCGTGCTTTCCGTGCGTGCGGGGGTCTGAAATTCCGCGAGACAGAGGGGAGTGCACACCCCCTGTCACTCCCCTCTGTCGTGCGGGCTCATAAGCCTGCCTTAAATGCGACGGGCGGATCAGCGGTCCGTACAACCGCTGATCCGCTACAGTGTGGGAGCCCCCTACCACACTGTACACTTTACATGCTTCCCCCCACCCGCGGAAGGGAAGCACAGCCCATTTGAACGCAAATGGGCTCGGACGGAACTTTGTTACTATAACTTTGATTACTATAGTAATCCTAGCGTAACATCTGGAGGGCGCAGGACTGCATCCAGTTCAGTCAGGTGATTTACGCACCTTGTGTGCGTAAATCACCTGACCATATTAAATCTGGATCCGGTCCATAGTACTGTATATATAATGAAATGAGCTACTACTGCATTTACATACATTTTTTAGGTAAGTGCAGTGTGAATTTACACTGTGCGTCTGCGGGAGCGAACACATAAAGACGGACGCAGGTTAGCCGATCCCCCTGTGTTCACTTCTGTGTGCCCGGCGCAGTGGAACAGTGTTCTACTATGTTTAAATGACAAAGTGAGCTATGTAATGCTGCTACAAGCTCAGCAGCAGCACAGATTCTCCTAAAATGTTGTAAAAAGGAGGAGATTTTCCTTTATTAAATGCCCCTATTCTTATTGTTATAACACCGCCCTACATACCTTACCTTATAATATTACTGTTAAATTTAAGAATAAAACATGTTTAAAAAGACAACACACCAAGGGCTAGATTTACTAAAGTCGATCTGGTTCAAAACAACGCTTTTGGACAATTTTTTGGCTATTTTGAAATCACCGCAGTTACTAAAGCAAAATCGCCTTAGAATCAAACAAAGTACAGCCTTTTTTAAAATCACCATTTGGAAGATCACCAATTTTGAAAAAGTAAAATTATATAATTTATAATACTTTTTCCATATGCAAGTATTTTGATTTCTTTTTTGTCAAATTCTTTACCAATGGACTGACATATCTGAATGACTCATATCCTGAATTAGTCATAATGCACCCTTTCATTTATTTCTAATGCACACATTTTATACATCTGCTGGCATGAATTATATACACAAACTATTCTATTCTACTTTTTCTAAGTAGATAAGTAAATGGGCTTTTATTTCATGTGGTGAAAAGAAAATATAACTTCCTACAAAGCTAATAAAGAGTAAGCAGGTATAGTGCCTTGTGAGATGCAAAGCTTGCTTGCAAATGCATAGCTATAACATGGTATATGAGGAAATCAGAAGGTACTCTAGGTATCTAATTCAAAACCGTAATTTGAATGAATTCAACAAATGAAAGAAAATTTTCTTACCTAACTGCTGTAAAACAGTTGCTTTTACTTGAGTAGAAAGGTTTTCAGTCTGCAGAAGTTGTTCATAAGCTTCTTTTGCAGAATGGTACTTTCTCTGTTAAAAAATAAATAATAATAATAATAATAATATTGATCTACTACATTGTTACTTGTGGCGTTCGCACATTATGATTATATCAGCATTTAGTGCTAGGTCAAATACAAATAAATTAGTGCCCTAAAAACAGCCATATAGAAAACTCTTACCTGTGTTTCATACAAGTGAGCGATGTGAAACTGAACTGTAAAAAGGAAAACATAAAAAACAAAAAATAGATTACACAAAATTTTTTTTTTTTTACAGTATAATGACCAGTTTTCTGAAATGGACAAACATTCCCACATGCACTATGAGTGTACCAGTATGGAAATTACCTGTCCAAGTTTAAAAATAGAACTAAAAAAAAATACTGATTTATTGCCTATAACCAGATTTTTAACAAAAAAGAAAGTTTCTAAGAGGAATAATATAAATCTATTTCTTCCATATAAATATCAGAAGACAAAGTTTTAGGTTAATGGACAGTAATATCTGCCAGTGGTTGTACAACGCAACTACAGAGATTAGTTAGGTTGATAATACTTTCTGTTATCACACTTCAATGGAGCTCAGTCATAAGCTATGAAAAAGTAAACTAGCAAAAACAGTTTTAAAAATACAAAGTTCCAAATGTGAGCATGTTTCCATTCTAAACTTGCAATCAAATTTCAAGAGATTGAAACATTTACCTTCATTGTAAGTTAATATTAGAGATCCAGAGCTGGGCACCTGATTGTGATTGGTGTGTAGATATATAGGTATAGGTATTTTGTTGGCACTATTTTAAACTACCATATTCAGCAACTGAAGTTTTAAAAAATTCTGAAGGAAAACTATTTTAACATTTCCTCCCTTGTTTAGAAAAAAAAGAAATATATTTCTGCTGTTATATACAAGCCATTATTTAATAATTTTAGGATATGGATAGAGATCACACTAACGTCTTATAATGTGCATTTTACTCAATAGCGGGTGCTAAGGACCCCTTAAAAACCCGTTCTCACACCAACTGGCCTGACAGTAGCACTGCATCACCTGCCTGGGCACATGGCCTGTGCTCCTGCACTCTGCAGCATCGCAACATCTATGGGGCAGATTCTACTAAGTGCGATGTGCCTCTGGAATTGTATATTGTGCCAATGTACATCAAAGATTTATAGATATGAAAACTGGAAAGTGCAGAAGAGATGGTGAAATACAAAACAAACACATTTTGTACATGTATTTGCACACTGATAATGAATGGTGGTAGTGCATGCACAGAATAAAATACTATGAAGTCATAAAATTGCTAAAGACATGGAGGCAAGAAGATCAAATTTTTGTATTGAGAAAGAGTACAAGGCCAGGTGTACTAGTAAAATGTGTCGCCGATCAGAATTTATGATAAATGTATGGTCGAGGTGAATCCACTAAAAAGCTTTTTCGAAAGAAACCAGGTATGAAGAGTAGAGGCAGTGTTTGCCCTACACACTATGTGTAAATGATCATCGCTGGTTTGGACTGGCTCTCAATTTGTGTGCTATTAAAATATTACCAAATAATTCATAAGTACTTACTTTCAGCTTTGGACAAAGTGCAGGGATTACAGTCAATCAAAGCCAACTGAAAATGCTGTAGATAAAAAAAAAGAGTTAGTTGAAACTTTCTTATTTTACACTTTTTTATCTACATTTATTATAATCAATTAATTGGCATTTGTCACCAGTCATTCTTAGGGGAGATTATTCACCTTAAAAGTTTAATGATTGCACTGTCGAAACATATCAAATTCCCATACAGAAAACAGGATACCAATATTAATTATGTCTGCACTCAGCATAGCCTTGGCTTTAGATCACCATAAATTTTAATCTGGAGCACAGGGGAACAAAAAATGACCAATGTGTGATTTATCCGAGAAGATTGCTATGCTGCCCTTTCCTTAGTTTTACTGGTCAAGCATTTTGTACTCCATATGGATATTTTGGCTGCGCATCTAATATCTATCTATCTATCTATCTACCTATCTATCACCAGCGTAAATAAGTACATGGGAATTCAAACAGAGTAAAGGCTGCTTATTTCATGAGCTTATTTGTTGTGGGTTACAAACTTGCTTCAGTCCACCGGATCAGTCCTTATGTTTATCTATTCACAAACAGTGTGGCTTTTATTTTTGGGACTTTTTTATTTTAAGTTTTGGAACCACAAGAGGTGTCTATATCTGGAATAAAATTTCTTTTGCTGTTGTATTTGTTTGTTACTTTTTTACTCAGTCAATGAGCGCTGGCTTTAGGTGACTACTGGTACCTAATTGACTGACTGTTTATATATAAAGTTGCATTACAAAAATCTTGCCTCCATTGTAAAAACAAAAACAAAAAAACAATTATCGAAATCTAGTTTATGTATTAAACAATCTAAACTAAATGAATACATTAAAAACACACTAATACATGTACGCTATGATTGCCGTGTGTTATACATTTGAAATATAGATCAGAGTATCAAGTACAAAAATAAAGGATCATCTATTTGTAATAGTGTAACAATGGTTACATCTTAATGGGAGAGGGTTGGCGCTGGGAAGGGGGTGGCATTAAGATTAAATTATTCCAGAATAATATACTACAACAGCAAATATAGTATAATCTCAGTGTTCACACCGGAATGCATTTATCCTTTATGCACTGAGGCATATGACTACATTAGGCTGCTTTGGAATGGTTACCATGGCAATATGACTTAAAGAATTTGAAAAAATAATTAAATATGATGAATAAATAGTACAAAGAATGATTGTGGGAATCAACCCTCTATAGTACATAACAGACACTCAGATTCCAACTCACAAATACAAAGGCAAATAAAAATGTGATGTGATCACACTATAGAGCGTGCTGTCAAATCTAACCAAAAAGCCATAAAACACAAATATATAAAATAAAATAAATCCAATGCATATATAAATATTCATTAATGTAATTAAATCTGGTAAAAATAAAAAATCTCTAACACTATATACAACACGGTATCCAAATGAAAACCTGAAGGATGGAACAAAAGAAATATCATTAAAATTCAAGAGAAAAAGAAAGCTGCATGAATGTCTCCAGTCACTAACAAGCTTATCAATATCTTCATGTTCAACATCATCCAGCAATAAGCGGAAGAAATCATTTCAACATAATGAAATACAGAAGCAGAAGACACTCACCAATAGTAAAAGGAAGATAAAGCATTACTAATGTCAGAATCCTGTCTGCAACAAGCAGCAGCAGCTAGAGAACATCTGCACCTCATACAAATATTGCAGCACTGAGGCTGGCTACTGCTGTGTGAGATGGTTATTATGCAGGAGAGGCCACTGCAGTTCAGAGACGACACACAATACCTCAAGGCAGACAGCAGTCTATAGAAATTTAAATCCACAGTAAGAGGATTTACCTAGAAAGTGTTGCCCTGAATTCTAAAAAGTAACAGTCTTCAGAAAAAACATGATATATCAAACTACTGATAATCCGTTACACTACTGAAAATATGATAGATATGTGATGTTAATATTAGTGTTTGTTTCTAAATATCAATAGAAACGGTGAGCTCTGATGTTATGGCTCATACCAGTCATTTTGTAAGTACTCAACAGCAAATGCATAATCCAGATACTGTACAGTGTTTGTATTATCCCAAGTCTAATTCATAGTATTAGAACATTAAATCATATATGCACAGACTATTGAGCAGCCAGCAAATAGCACCACAATATAGTAACAGATAACGATAATTATAGAGACAGAAACATTGAGATACACCAGGACATATGAGAAATACTTAGCCATATTCTCATTTCAGGCTGAACTCTGGCTTAACCTATCACTTGTGTACTGAAGGATTGTGTTGTGGCATTGTCTGATTATTCAGTCCTGTGTGGCCCAGCAAAAGGCTCCTATTATATGATTCATACACACAAATAGTTTATTGGTGTCATGAAAACAGGACAGAACAGATAACTAGGACTAGCCCAAACACACATCTTTCTTATGGTAGTGAATAGTCCACAAAATGAACAGACAACACAGGCACAGAAGTGCGGGGCTTCTTCATGAACATTTGTCATAACAGAGACATCCTAATTGTGCAGTTTTACCCCTATACCCCTATTACATCACCACCGATGAAAAACCGGGTCCAAAAAAAAGCCACATTATAAACCCTGGGTCTGACCCTTTCACATCACCCATGAATTTCCAGGGTTTTAGTAGATTTAAATGCGGCAGGACATCAGCTTGTAGTGCTACAAGCACCAGCATGCCCAAGGATGCCAGGGCATACCGGCGCTTGAAGAACCACAAGCGCCAGCATACTGTGCCAAACATAAAAAAAATATATAATTACTTAAATACATGCAATACATTAAAACTATTAATAAAAAGAAAAATATTATGCTAAACATTTATTAAATATATTAATACATTATATAAATACAATACATTAAATTTATTATGTTAAACATGACTTATTAAATACAATAAATACATTTAATACAATACATAAAAAAATACCAGATTACCAGTTAAGCTTTTAATAGTTTTTTTTTGCCATAGCAATAGTAAACAAATCTAAACAATCGGGAGGCAATTTGAAATACCCAGGTTGAAAAACAAACCGGGACCTTTCACATTACCACCATACCCGAGTGCCACCGGGTATGGAAAAACCCTTCTTTTTCCAGGATCTGAATCCCGGATCTAATGAGAAACAGCGGTTTCCCCATCAACACCAAATACCCAGGTTTTTACAGAGACCACGGTTTTTGGCCAAAAACCCGGGTATTTGGTGGTGAAGTGAAAGGGGTATTAGAGAGCTGCACAACTGTTATGTATGATCTAAATATCTTGGCCAAAGAAACCATATAAAAAAAAGAAATAAAACAAAACCTAATTTTACTATTTGTACTAAATGATGTTATGAGCTGATTTATAACTACATCTATGAACTAAGAAAACATTTCATAATGTGCCTCTACCTCGACTATAAATACATAAAACAATTTTTAAGAGGGCAGGAAAATGAGTATCTCCCCAAGTGTTTGAGCCATTTCACCCAAAACAGCCAGCCAACACTTTATACCAGTAGAAAACAAAGATTCTGGAGACGCTCATATGTTAAAGAGTAACAAAAGCTGGCAGCTAAACATAAGCCCTTATTTTTCTCTACAGAAATCCTATCTTGCTTTCATGCTTTCATTCCACACAAAAGAAACCCTATCAAGATTTGCTATTAATAATATTACTAATAATAATAATTTGCACGTTGCATAGAAGCCTAGGAGAAAATAGAAGACACCAATAAGTCATTTACTTAGTTTAGCATGGATCAACTAATAACAGTGTGTTAAAGATCTGACTTGTCAGCAACAAAGTTTCATTGTGGAATGAATAAGGTTATAAAAATAGTCAAATTAATGTCACGTCGATTATGGTCTTATTTATTTTTTCCTACTCTACTACTGGATCATATGCAAAAATAAAGACGGTTATTACCTTTAGACTTAACTCATAGTCAGTGTTCACTTTAAACATAAGTCCAAGTCGTAAATGTATTTCCTTGGCGCGGCAAAAGCCGGGATCGACATAAAGCACTTCCTGAAATGCTCTAATTGCCCTAGAAAGGCAAGGAAAGACAAAAGTAAAAACAATGATAAAAGTCCTGAAATTTAATACCACTAAAACTGAGGTTACGTCCAAGAAAAAGGTTAATATCTAGGACTTCCAGTACTACTTTAGTGTGCGCTCTACTAGTGATCTGCGAAATGCCACACTTGCAGATAGACTTTTACATTTTATACTGCCCGTCCTTAGACAGTATTTGTCTTGCACAAGTACCAGTAAGAAGTTCTAGTTGAGATCTGTGGAAGGTATTTTACCCTCTAGTATTAAGATTTCTATGAAAATATCATCTGCACAGAACATGTAGTTGCATTTTTTTACATGAAAACGATCTTTTGGATACCCCAAAAGATGCAGAGCCTTGTCATCGATGTGGTAATGATATGCAAACAGAAAACGAGACAGAGATGGGTAATATAGACTTTACTTTAATGTAGTCATAAAGGGTGCTTTACGTTCTGTTCAAACACGAAACTCTTTTTCTATTATACGGATATAAACAACAAATTACATTGCAACTTGAATATGTGCTAAATTTTACAATCTGTTTTCTTTTTTGTCATGGGAAAACCAATAAACACAACAGTGACTCTTACAGGAAAGACCGAGAGGCATTAACCCAATCCAATTTACGAGTCAAGATTTGCTGGTCAATGGAAAAAGAACCATGGAAAAATACAAAATGACAATCACCCTCCTATTTCTGAACAAAGTGATTCAGAATTACAGCATCATGGGCGTAGAACTTGTGTCTTGGGTTTTTGGTCACAAGAAAGGCTCTGATTGTCGATATTTTTATGTCAATAGGCTCAGTGATTCATTCTGACCAATGGCCTGTGTATTATAGAGAACTACCAAGAAAATTGTTTGGATCTAGTGACAGGAGTAAATACATTCATGGTTGGATGCCAAAATAAGCATGTTGAAGAAAATGACAGGTGTTCCTAATGATCCCACCTTGATTTACTGGATAGTGCTAAGAATGCAGATTTGTTTCTGGTATTTCTGAATGACATACAGCATATATATCATGAAATAATTACTTTGTTACTTAGATAGGATTTGTATGTCCTATATCATAACATTTTATATAAAGCATCATTGTTTATACAAAAATATGCATGCTATAATGTAAAGTTCTGGTAGACCGCATGCTAAAGTAGTACAGCTCTCAAATTCGTCAAGTAGGAGTTGTGCCAACTTGGTGACACAATCACCATGGAACACACATGTATATATATTTTTTCCCACAGATGGTTTGCTACAGAACTTAAAGAAATGATACAATCATGAATTGTCAAATACTGTTTACAATACCTACCAGTGAAATGCATTGTAATAAAAGTAGACCAATCCAAGGCCATAAAGAAAGGCAGCATTCTGAAAAACAAGAATAAATTAGGTGTAGCTAAGGTGACACAAAATCAGAAAAAACCTAGATGGCAACATTAAAAGAAAGATTACATAAAAAGCTGCTTATTCAAATTAAAATTCCCTTTTAGTTAGCCTGCTTCTTGTGCATTCCCTTCCCTTCTAAAGTGCAACGCTTAACTTTCCAGTCATCCATATAATGGAGCTTAGAAATGATTAAACTGTATGGCATACACAGGTTGCATGCCGCATTACTAAGATAATTAATTTTTCATCCTTTTTTTTATACCAAATTTTATGTAATCGATGCTCAAAAAACCAACTATATACAATTGCCAAGTATTTGCCCAAGCATAGTATATTAAAAAAAAAAAAAACCGACAAGCTTATTAACTAATTTACATACCAGATATACATTAAATCATGCAGAGTCTATACAATATCTGCATAAATACAAGACAGAGTAAAAAAATATTTAAAAAAAATTCAAGATTGGTGCAAACTAATGGCAACAAAACTGGCACCTGTGGTTTAAAGTAATCTGCGCCTTGAATTATATGTATGTCCTGCATAGAAGAAAGCAGTAAACGTGCCACAAACAGGTCCAAAATCCAACATGAATGCAACACTAACACTAAGAGACTATAAAAAGACATCTGGGTATACAACCAGTAATGAAAAGTTTACTAAGCTCTGACAATGTCAAACTAAAATAAAGTAATTGTAATAAAATAACAAAGAAATAACATTAAACATTATCATGACTTCTACATATTCCTTCATTTTGTACAGATGTTGCTTAGCGCATACAGAAAGAAGTAGAACTAAAAAATTTGGAGTGTTCTGCATATTGTAAAACACTGGTAACCCAGATGCATGATTGCCTTTTCAGCAGCTCATGTGACATTCTATTTCACACAATTTTCTAAACATAATACTGAAAATCAGATTTTGAAGGGTTCACACTCCAGCTAACAATGGTAAATCAGACTGAATTCAACTCTAAATCAGTAAATTCATGGGGTATTAGGTACATTTACAAACACTGCTGTTCAACTGATTAAAGCATATAATTAAAATGATTGCTGTAACACATTTACTGCTGAATTGGCCAGTTATGTAGACCAATGTATCACTCACTATAAAGCAGCAGTTAATGACTGAAACAAGACAAAAAAATGTACACGCAAAAAAATTATAAATAAAAACATTCTGACTACATACCAGTAATAACCAGACAACACTTAGAAACCGATTTCCACAACATTTAATGATTATATTACAGTATCCACTGAAGGACAATATGGAAATTAAAACAGACATCTGCTTCAAGAATTTTCTTCTATTCCACAAAAAATTGCTGATTGCTGCAGCTAAATTTTTATGGTAATATTATGAATGAGCAATATCTGGAAGCTGGATGATCAATAGTTGAAGATGTATAGTAACAAAATCTCTAGCGTATATAAAGCTTAAAATAGGATAGTAAAGTAGTGAATTAAAATTTACTTGCATCTCTACATTTTTGCATCTTGTCTAATAAAGCGTTTCTGAAACCAGATTTTGGTTTCAATGTTCTACACCGAAGTACAAGCTAACTCTCAGGTTTCCCTGTGAACCAAGGTCTATTGCTTTTTTCAGGATATGAGACAGAATGGTTATTGCAATATATTTTTGATATGATTTTTTTTAATTAATAACAGGATATCTGATACAACCAAATATGGATATAAACCGGACAACATATGTTTACACATCCATTTAGCTGTAATAATGTTAAATCACACTTCAAGCAGATTTAGTTTTCTCCTAAAAGTCTCACAACCAATGCTAAACTGTGATTATAATAATTAACAGTATATTAATTCCCTTCATGTAATTATGATTGTGAGGCATAAACACTGTTAAAGCTGTATTTGGTAGCTCGCATTCTCCTGAAATTGTCAGCTCTGTGTATGTGTATTCTATGTTCATAAATTATATAATAAAAGGACTTACCTATGAATATTTCCATAAGAGGCAATCTACACCTTGGGTATGTAAGAACCAGATTCAGTGCATACGCCTCTTCAGCCCCAATAGGGATTGGTTTTGGTTGCTTATCCTATCTTGGGCTTGTGACAAGCATTTAGAGAGATCAGTGTTGTGTACTGAATGTTCTGTATGTCTCTGGTTAAAAAACTATGTTGTACATAGGTCAACAAACCCATACTGTTCTGACCTTGCAAGCAAAAAGTCATTTCTATACCTCTATCTTGTAAGCACCCTTAAAAATAATCTGTTTAGCAATACAGATTGCCTACTATATAACAAAAACTATTTTAGGGACGACCACTTAAACAGATACCTGAATAACTAAAGGGACATTAGTACATCACAGAATCAAATTATATATGTTTAAACTTTTTACACTTAAAATCTTTGCTTATTAACAAATTATTTAAGGTTTTCAGTTTGTATGATTAAGATATTTCATTTCCTAATACTTTCACAGGTTCCTCAAATAACTATATATTTGAAAATTTGTAGACAATGCAGTTGAGAATTCTAGGAGTTTTGTTTGCTATATATTTGGCCATTGATTGTAGATAATGATGAAATTGATATTTTTTCTATGAATTTTGTTAGGACAGGTTCACTACTTATTATATACTTGTATTGAGATTTATAATATGCTTTCGCCAAAGATGTTTAATTCTTAGAAAATGAAACAGGAATTCCTATCCAATTTTAATCACTAAAAATAACCAAAACAGAATATTGTTTCATTTGACCTACCTTAAATATAAATCAAAAAGTTTTATGTGAATATAAAAAAAATAACTTTCTTATACTCACTGAACATTGTATAAGATTGTTTATTCAGTTTATCAGTTTTATATGTGAACTCAGTGAGCAAAACTTAAATATTTCTACTAAAGTTATATTTGACCTGTAGATAATTCAAAGATTAAAAAAAAAACCCAGCATGAGGCTGTACAACGGGAATTATGTGCTCCTGCTTAACAAAAAAGATATGCAACACCACAAACATTCTGACAAATTTGAAGCAATGAAGAATTTGTGTAGCAGTGGAAAGTGACAATATGGTGGAAAAAGTTTATTTAAAAGAGAAAAAAAATATTGCTCATATTTCTTCTTTTGGACTCTGTATGATAGGTGATTGTGCTTTCCCTTTCAGGTTCACATTTGGTGAACTCAGCAACATACTTTGATATCAGCAGG
>WWET01002839.1:90458-102056 GCA_011038615.1 Limnodynastes dumerilii | reverse complement strand
AACACTTAACGAGATTTCTGTGAATACAGGTGTCCAGCGCAAAGCACAGCTAATTCAAGCTGGTAGATGACAAGAAAATAGCACTAAGGACCGGATTCTCATCTATGTTTTTAAAGGCATAATGTAAGCAATCTACGCAATCTACGTAACAAAATGGTACGTAGACAGTGTAAAATAGTTACTACGCATGCATAGCAGCTATACACTTAAACTACGCTCAGAAGATGAAAAAAATGTAGGTGAGAACCCGGCCCTAAGTATTCCACCTCCCCCCCAAAAGCAGATGAAATCAGGGATGCCAGCAGATACAAAAACTAGTTCATGCTACATGGTTTATTTTCCCCCCTGTCTTTTTCATGCCATTACCATGCTGTAGGTAGATTCACCAATACCAATGCAATGATTGCTTGTATGATTATTGGTGGCTGACGATATTTCTGCTCCCACCCGGAATATTTACACAATTTATGTATCAAATATTTGCTTTTTAAATTGTTACATCAGTTGCTCCCCACACATCTAAGAAAGCAAGCTTGCTTTACCATCGTTTTCATATCTCCGCTATACAGCATATATTTGTATACATTTCTTATCAAAAATTTCTTGCCTTTAGAATGGATTTCAAAAGTACTATTTTCATCAGCCATATGAAATCAGAAAATAGAAACAAATTAGACATCGGAGTAAACAAGCCAATTACCCCCCACCCCACCCAAACACACCTAAATGAGGTTCAATTTGATGATATATTGTCATGGCTGGTGGAAAGCAATGGTAATACAAATAAATCTAAGATTAATACTCACCTTCCAGTAGTCTGATTGTAAACTGTAGTACCTCTGGTATGCAGATAATGCTGAGAGAAAGATAAAATAAATACATCGATATTATAAGCATACTTACAAAGCAAGCATTGAATAAACACAATGCTCATTCAGAACAACATATACCAGCTTATTTGCAAAACAATGGTAGCAGTAATTTCAAATGCATACATGACAATTCACAGGCATCAGTTAATAGAATTACAAGTGCTGGCCATACACTAGAGCGATTATTGGTCTGAACAAGATGGATTTTCAGAACGGCAATAAAATATTTCTGAAACGCTTGGGTTAGATTACTATTATTACACCACGGTGGATCAGTGAGCAGCACTTGTCTCACAGCACTGTGGAGTTTTTACAGTCTCCTCGTGTCTGCGTGGGTTTCCTCCGGGTGCTCCTGTTTCCTCCCACATGCCAAAAATATGCTGGTGGGTTCACTGGCGTATGTATGTATGTATGTATGTATGTATGTATGTATGTGTGTGTGTATGTATGTGTGTGTGTATGTATGTGTGTGTGTATGTATGTGTGTGTGTATGTATGTATGTGTGT
This sequence comes from Limnodynastes dumerilii, assembly GCA_011038615.1. NCBI lineage: Eukaryota > Metazoa > Chordata > Amphibia > Anura > Limnodynastidae > Limnodynastes > Limnodynastes dumerilii. The sequence goes on along the minus strand of WWET01002839.1, from coordinate 100,677 downwards.
ATGTATGTATGTATGTGTGTGTGTATGTATGTGTGTGTGTATGTATGTATGTATGTATGTATGTGTGTATGTATGTGTGTATGTATGTGTGTATGTATGTATGTGTGTATGTATGTATGTGTGTATGTATGTGTGTATGTATGTATGTGTGTATGTATGTGTGTATGTATGTGTGTATGTGTGTATGTGTGTATGTATGTATGTGTGTATGTGTGTATGTGTGTATGTGTGTATGTGTGTATGTGTGTATGTGTGTTCGGGACCTTAGTATTTAGCTCCAATAGGGCAGGGACTGATGTAAATGTGAAATATTCTCTGTAAAGCACTATGTAATATGATAGCAATATATAAAAACCTGTTAATAAATAAAATATTTATAGGACCCAGGCTAACAATATTTTGTAGAGTCTGGAGTTAATTAGCACAAACACCTTTAATTAACTGGCTTGTCACACAACATCAGTGTCTTTGTGGTCCAGCAGAGCTTCCCTAAATCTACCTCTGTGTTTGGCAAGGAGCATCAAAGCTTTCATTAGTATATTTACAGGTGTACTTGCTAGTACTGGAGTCATACAGTCACACTACCGTCTGAAGATGCTGTTTTGTGGAGCCATCTCCACCTGGTTTACTGGGTCACCTACTGCTGGGAGCGATAATCTCTGCAATGTATGCCCAGCTTTAGAGATCAACGCTGGCAAAAATTTTACTTTGCAATATAAAATTATTTGCTGGCTGTTATAAAACTAAAGTTTTTTTCCCCACTACATTCTCTCCGTCATCTTCTATGCAGCATAAGGAAAGTGAAATATGTCTCACTGGCTGCGTGCACTCACAATCACAAACGTGATTACAGGTCTATCATAAAGCAATATGTTTTGATAAAAGAATTTAAAATTATGGATTCCTATTGGCATGTACCAAATTATCACTGCCATCCAAGCAATTCCTGTTCAGTCCTTAGTATTCCTAACATTACATTTTTTTTGTAGCAAATTTTTTAGTGCAATCAATACCAGAAACTAAACATACAAACCTCTGGTTGCAAACTCAGTTCTCTCTCAGCTGTGCGTTACAGACAATTGACTTGGTCATGAGATAAAATGTTGTAGCTTTGTATGACTGTGTATGTATCTAAATGGATTTATTTTGTTTACATGAAAAGCTGAACAGTTTATTAGTTTGACCTGGAAGACTAAAATGTGATGCTATACAGCACGTATTTCAGGTCTTAAGGCACTTGACTTCTAGTCATTGGGTTATATGTTCATATCCCTATTAGTACAGCTGTAACTAGAGAAGTTCAAAGTTTGATAGTCCAGGACATTTTACTATGTGTCAGCAATTTTATGTATGCTGCCTGTACATTATATGTAAAAAAGGAGTATATTGTTTTCTATTTGTCTAACACTAATTACTTTACCATTTGAACTTCAAAGAACATAATTTAGGGGGCACTGTTATAACTTATTATATTTCATTGCTATATCTGAATTTTGGTAAATTAATTAGAACTACTGAAAATACTATATTTACCATCACATATAAATACTCTTTAAAAATCTGAACAAAGAAAGTAAAATGTTACCTCTGAAAGCAAGCTAACTCCATAAATACACATTTCAGGAAAAATATAATTAATCCACTAATAATATTTCAAGCTATGTTGTAAACCAATGAAATGAGAATACAAAGAGGTGTGTGACAAAAGTGTTACTTATAAATCTATGAAAGACAATGTGACAATTTTTAACAAAATGTAAGTTCCGGATAAGAAGGAATCTTTAAAAAAAAAAAAAAAAAAACACTGGTGATTGGTACACCTTCATGGCCCTGCTAAATCACCCATCTGTTCTGCAAATCTGGCCTGGAACACCAGCAAATGATCAGCCTGGGTTCCACCAGCTATCTTTTCAGAACAACGTATTATGGTCAGACTTGCACCTTTGTAGAATTTGTTTTTTCAGTCTCTACCTCAGTTGTCTTTATCAGAATTATGTTTTTAAAATGTTTTACAAAGGTTTGATGTCCTATTAAAATTTCGCACAGATGTTTTAACTTTTTGGATTACAACTTCATAAAACACTGGGAACCATCTAAATATTTCATCCTAATTAGTAAACACAACTCAACACAGAAAACACAAACTCAACCTCTTCAGGATATCTGAAATGATTGGATTTCATGGATGCCACACCAATTATCAATATGCTTTTTAATCACATTTTGATTAGTTTGCAGAGAGCTGAACCATTCAGGTATAAAAAAAAATAGCAGCAGTTTTCAAAAGCTAGGTTATCCCACCACCTTTTATTATAATTACTGTACAATGAGTCTACATATATTTTCAAATCTGCGTTACTTTAACATACATATCTCAATCAACAGAAAACTCTTATTTGCAAGTCAAATACTGAGCTCCAATTAACATTGTTTTGCCCTTACCTTTTGGATAGTCTTCCAACAATAGGTTGAAATGACCTAACTGACAGAAGAAATCAGACTCCACTTTTCCCTCGGATTTTAGGATTAGTGCCTCATAGCAACGAACAGCCTGTAAAACAAAATAAATAAATAAAGGTGGGGATTACATTTTTATGTATGAGAATATAAAACACACTGCTGTATTTATCCAGAACAGTTTAAGCTAAAACAAAAATGATAGCTTTATTTCTTTTATACCAGGATTGCCAAGTTAGCAACGTAAGATCCTCCAGGGGTTGTTTTTTAGGTGCACTTTTAAGAGTTATGAGAGCCTGCATCATAGCAAAGACTCCAAAAAGAACACAACAAATTGTGGCCACTTAGCAGCATAGACTTATTTGGAAGATTTACATCTGTGTGCGGCATGTTGAGAAGATCATGATTGCAGTTTCAACATATGAAATAATATTAAGGGACACTGATATTTTTCTGATTTAATGGGCACTAACTCCTGAGTACACATATAGCAAATGGATAGGGACTCACCTACAGGAGGTGCCTTGATGCTGGTCAGGTGAGCTTAGCCCAGTATAGCTATATTGTGAGCTAAACCTCCTTTTTTTATGTATGTGCTGACAGTGTTACATAATGTTTGTTTGGAGCGACGGACCTCTCTTTTGTTCAATGTAACTTAACTTTATTAAGCATGGGGGGGGGGGCGCACAGCATTCAGAGTGTATTATCCACCTTTTGTTTCTTAAAAAAATATATATTTTAAATATTAGGATTTTGTGAATGTGTTTTAAAACTGGAAAGCTGGGCAACATAGATGTGAAAATATGCCACTTGCGTTCGTACACATTAACATGATCAATTGTACTTGTGTTGTGCTGCATTTTATTAAACACCATAATCAGTGAAGAAATAAGTGACCAGTAATCAATAACAGAAACTTCCACACAATGGGCAGAAGTTTATACAGCTTAGATCAATTATACATTTAATATTCACTATATACAAATGCAGACCGTTTATGTCCTGCTTAAAAATACAATAAACACTGTGAAACATGCCCACAAAAAATCTTCATATGTACATTTGTCTTCAAATGAAATCACACCAACTTAATTTAACATATTCTAGTAATTATTCATCTAAGGGCCAGATTCAATTAGCTTCGCAGCAGCGTATTTTGCGGTGCGAAGCTAATTCCGCTAAATTTTTTGGGGACAAATTTTATGCACACCCCATAGAGGTGCGCATAAAAATTCACCTATTTTTCATACCGTATATGACTGGAAAAAGCGCAGTGCGCACTTTTTCCCGTCATCGCGGCTAATTGAATCTGGCCCTAAATGTCTGCATACACTACCCACTTTGGAATACACATTTGTTATAACAAGATATTACAAACAGATCAGCCAAAAACATTTTGAACAATGTGTCTTACAAGTACAATTTAATCAATTTATTCAATTACTCTTAATGTAATCAAACAACAAAAGGATCTTTTTATTTTATTTTATGAAGAGCAAAACATAGAAATGCTGAAAAAACAACCATTTCAACATATTACATTGACTTTTTAGTTTAGCCAAGCATAATCTGGAGACCAGAAAAGAGTGAGTGAGTCAAACTAACACCAAAAACATATAACATTAAATCAGAGAATTAGACTGAGGAGGGGAGAGATGTATCTTATATTGGTAACTTGTAATAAATCTATGATAGTTACATAGATCAGTGCTCCTCAACCTTTTCTCCCCCTCGTCACACCTAAGCCCTTCCCAGAATTCCGCGGCACACCAAAATAATATACAAAAAAAAAAGTAGGAATTACTAAGTACATACACAGAAATTACATTTGTTTTTTTTATTTGTTAAATTTAACCATGCAGCTAATGACTTTTTTTCTAATAACTAATTTAACTATGTTGCTAGTAGCCCCCATCATGTGTCTTCAGCCTCCCAAGTACCCCCCATCATGTGTCTCCAGCCTCCCCAGTAGTCTACATTCATGTGTCTGCAGCCTCCCCAGTATCCCCTTAAATAGAGATCTTCCAGTGCTTTTTCTGCTTTTGGAGGCATTGCACCACAGCACACCTAGCAATATCCTGTGGCACACTGGTGTGAGGAGCACTGACATAGATTAATCCAGCTGCAAAAGTATTTTTATTCTAGTTGGATAACCAGGGGTTTTATAAACCATATACAGAAAAGGCTGTTTTGCCTCTCTTTTTCTCTCTCTCTTTTCCAATACTGAATCATCTCAGAAGTGAGGATATGACAGGTTTTTTCAGTGCTGGGCTGTCTTTTTTCTGCCATGCATGTTTTCTAAGCTATCCCCATGCACTGAACTTTCCTGATATTATAAGTATCAGTGTATAAGTTGTTTAGACATTCTTATAAAAATAAAAAGATTGAATTCTTTAGTATTTTTTTTTTTTGCTTAGGGTTGACAAAAAAAAAATTGACATCAAAGGTGCCTTGAATTGAGAAGACCTATAGTATATAAAATAAAATTGTATTGCCACAGTTAAAATTGATACTAAATGTCAGTATAAAAATTGTGGCGTTAAAATTGACAAACTATACATATATTTCCCACACATCTGGAAGCGTACAAATTTTTGTTTTACCTGCTATCATAATGCCTTACATCTCAAAACACTTGTGATACAAAGGCTGCATATTACCATATATAAGAATATCTAAGAATCACTACATAGGTTTTCTGGCAATATGCACACTGTGGTCCATGTAATACCCCCTCTGTGTAATTATCAGAAGAAAAAAAAATCACATAGTATATTCCATAATGCAGTTTTAGGTTGAATTCTGAAGCTTTAAATTTAAACCAAAAAGTACAAACCTTTGAGAAAGTGGCAAGGTGGGCACCAAACGTGTCAGTTATTTCTACTGCTCAGGTGTGTGTGTGTGTGTGTGTGTGTGTGTGTGTGTGTGTGTGTGATCAATACCAAACCAAACACAGGCTGTGATTCACATTTATTAAATGTTATTTGTATCTCTATCCCTGCATTATTGTATTTGCTGTGTGTGCGCTCTATTTCCACTGGAGCCACATCAGCAGCACACAGAGTCCATCAATATAATAGAAGGGCAGATTTCAAGTTCTTCATTGAATCACAAAGGGAGAGGGGCATATTGAGCAGCATAATACATAGATCTGTATAAGCACCTTTGAATAGGGAGCCTTTCAGATAGCCAACAGGCTCCCTTAATGCGCTGTGCCTTTAGCCACAGAACAAAAAAAAAAACCCAAACATTTGGTGTAAACCAACCAAATCTGGGACCACCAAAGTCTATTCCCAGCAGAAATAAAGTGGCTGGATTACATCGTGTTTAATTGAGCTAAGGTGAACCAGAAATCACAAGACTATGCAAAATCTCCTGCACAAGCAACTGAAAGTTCTGCTCAGGGTTCTGAAGTTTAGGCTAAGACAGACGTGTCGAACTTGCAGCCTCATTTTCTTCTAATGTGGGATACTGAAAGCTGGAGACACATGAATGGGGCATACGGGGAGCTGGAGACACATGAATGGGGCATACGGGGAGCTGGAGACACATGAATGGGGAATACGGGGAGCTGGAGACACATGAATGGGGAATACGGGGAGCTGGAGACACATGAATGGGGAATACGGGGAGCTGGAGACACATGAATGGGGAATACTGGAAAAAAAAAACCCGTAACACCACACCCGTTAATACATTAGTATTTTCAATTGCATTGGGTAAGTGAAATGCTCCCAGGAGAGCAATAAATCTTTAAATACAAGAACAAGCAGGATCTAAGGGCCTGATCCATACCTACGCTCGGGTGCGTTTTTACGACGGGCGTAAGCGTAAACATGGCCATTTGTACTTACTGCGCATGCGCGGGACAGATGTTACACTCCGAAATTATGAGTGTATGAGCCTCGATCATAACACCTTCGTAAATACGGTCGAGGGGGCGTGTCTGTCATACGAAACCCGTAAATACGCACCAAGGGCAGGGTGTGGCATTTAAATCGTACAGTATGGGTGTGCTAAGTACGACAATGAATACGTTGTGTACATGAGCGTAGGTCTGGATCAGGCCCTGTGTGTATATATTTTTAAGTTGAGCCTCAGGCCAGCAGCAGAGAAGTCCTGTCCCTAAGAAAGCTTAGAAATACAGTAATCTGCTAGAGAACTGAATACAGAGGTGCTGTTATAGCCACACAAATACCATCAAAAAAGCATTTAAAGTTGACCTAGTAGCGGTGTCCTCCCCAGAAAATTTTGTCAGCTGGGTGGTATTAAATAGTAGCTGGGTGGGGGCAGGGTGATATTTTTTAAAATAATATTTGACAAGGCTAAAACATCCGTTCCCACCGCGGAGCTCCTCGCTGCTGCACTACTGGGAACGAAGCCTTGTAAGTGGCTGGTGGCTTATAGATTTGCAAATGTATGTAACCAATCTCTTTAACTTGTAGTTTAAAGACAGGATGTCATGGCTAGTTACTGGTTAATGCAAGAGTGCTGGGGTGATGTGTATGTACATACTTTCACTATACAGGCGTATGGTTATCTATAGGCTCTAGCTGGAGTTCTTGACTTCTGTTCCTAGTAGATCAGGCCTTTAAAATCACTTGTCTTGCTTTCAACATTTTTAGCATGGATTCTCTATTCTAAAGAAATCTGTTGAGCCCTGCTCTATGTCCTCCTGCTTAGTACACCGATGCGGAGGTACTTTTGCATATACAGTCTTAGAAAGATAAACCAATGACTACAAATTTGAGGAAAATTGTGATGACCAAATGTTAAAGGTAAAAGTAAGAATTGCAGAGAGGTGAAACAGAATAAGAAATAACAGAATACTGACAACAATTCTGCTTTTTGAATGGTGTTTTACTGAATGAAATTGACTTAAATTTGCAAAAGGTGAGAAATTCAGTTTGTACAATATTGATAAAACAAGTGAATTAAAAAGCAAATACAGTTTTTAGTCCAGCGAAATATTAATTCAAACAATTACAGAGAAAATATTAATTGGAAAAATAAATAGACATTTAGGATCTTAATAACTTTTAGCTTTCCCTTCCCCTTTATCACAAAAATTATTAGAATGTACAAGAAACACTAAACTTACCTCTTAATGACTAAGCTTACAATCTTACAATTCAAAAGCAAGGATTTATTAACACTATTTCAGCATAAGAAAGAACACAGTTGAACAAATAAAAGTATCAATTAAACATTGAATAGATTCCCTCAGAATCAGGCAGTCTACAAATGTTTTTATCTATTTCCTTACTATCTCCTCTCCAATGCCATTTTCTTCCTCTTCATGCAGCTACGATGTCTCACTCTCCACCACAATTCTTCCGCTCCTCTGCCAATCCCCTAATTACTGTCCTCGTCTCCCCTTCCAATCTGTACCTCTGTTTTCCCACTTTAAGACAGCCTCCTTGACTTTCCTTCTCAATAACTATGATGTTACACCCTTCAGCTCCGTCAATCCTGAGCTCACCGGCACCCTTCACAATCGACTCCTCCGTCAATCCTCCACTCACTGCCATACTCCCTTCGCGATCTGCTCATCGCCATCGCCTCCTTTCACGACATGCTCCTCCGTTAATCCTCTGCTCGCCATCACCAACCCCTTTCACTATCTGCTCCTCCATCAAACTGCACCGCTAGCTCCTTTTTACCTTCTCACTGTTGTTCCTCTTCTAACTCGCTACAATGTTGCCTTTCTACTCTCCACCATAACGCTCCTCTCTCCCTCTTCCAGACTGACTCAGACACATCCGCTTACCACCAGATCCTTCCAAAAGACCCCCAAATGCAACTCAACCCATCTCACACCAACTGCCAGTTGCTAAGCAACCCCGCCCACACTAACCTGCACTCAACATTGAGCACAAGACCCATGCCTCCCTGCGCAGTCTCACAATGGCGTGGGAACAGTCTTCCTACAATTCATAGCAGAATGTACACCCCACACTTTAATAACCCCCCAGGGGTACCACACAATAGTACTTTATCCAGACATAAAAATCAATTAGATATCCAGTTCCACTACCTAGTTTATCCACTTTAAGGTCAAATACATGTGCACATATTAGACACTAATGAAATGCTATGGTCCAGTGTATTACAGGTGATCAACATACTTGAAGTTGGATGATCAATAATACCCCTTTCACATCACCAAATGTGAAAAACCCGGGTTTTTACGGGAGAAGAAATACCGGGTAAAAAAAAAATACACCTTTTAAGTCCGCTAAAACCCGGGAAATTACCGGGTCAGAGCCTTTCACATCTCCAATTAATTTCCCGGGTTTTAGCGGCTTTAACGTTATTTGGTCACCATGGAAACAGGATTTCACAGCCTGCCCAAGGGTATAAATACACCCCAATGACAGCAGAGTTGTCATTAGCGTCAGGATGTCCTACCGTGCAGGACATAAGTTGTGTCAGTCCATAGGGTTTTTTATTTTTCAAAGACCTCCCCCACGGATTAAAAGCTTGGAAGATGGGATCCTATTCAAGATGGCAAGTACTTCTTTTTATTTATTATTTTATGCAATTTTTTTATTCATTTATTTTATGTATTTTATAATTAGCCTAAGTTTTTTATTTTATTATTTGGGATGTTAAATACTCATTGTTTATTTATAGGGGGGGCATTAAAAGTTAAGTCTTTTTTAATGGTAGGGGTCCAGCCCTATATTTTATTTAGTTGCCTGGAGGGGAATAAATTTGTGTTTTTTGTAACGGATGACAGGGCATGCTGGCACTTGTGGTTCTCCAAGCGCTAGCATGATTGTAGCACTACAAGCATCAGCACGCCCTATACTTGCAAAAAAAAAAAATTCCGCTGATAAAAACAGATTTGTTTACCGTTACCATAGCAACAGTAGACAAATCTGAGCCAATCGGGAGGCAAAATGAAAGACTGGTTGAAAACAACCCTGGATCTTTCACATTGCCACCCTTCCCACATTGGACCCAAGAAAAACCCGTCTTTTTTTCCCCAGGGCGAAATCCCGGGTATTTCGACCCGGGTCGACCGGAAGTGACCATTTCACATCACCACCAAATACACAGGATTTTTTGTGAAAATCCCATGTATTTGGTGGTGATGTGAAAGGGGTATCTGAATGTATTTTATTGAAATATGCTTTTAATATATATTAAATGTGTAACATTGCTTTAAGAACGCTTTCTAACATAAAAACTGTATAAGTATCCAATGCCACAGATAAAATGATCCTATATCTATAACACTCCTTTTTCTCTACCGCTAGTATAGCAGTCACTTCCTTCACTTATCTGCCACCTGTGCCAATACTCCCTTATTGTGAAGGTCGTGTTCTTGTAGACCCAAAATGTAATTGTAGAGATAAAATTTTAAACACTGCAGGCCTTAGTGTCCCGGGCTCCTAGGCTGTGTGAGAACCAAGGATTATTTGAAACGAAAGAGTCAGAACGCTTAGTTTCTAATAGGACAACAGTTTGATATTTTTTTCTCTTAATTGATGGGATATCAGACATACCCTAATACGGGCCTTAGCCTTACCTTATTTTTCATATTCTTTTAGCTATAATCAAGATATATAATCTGCGAATAACAGACCACCGCGCAGATTGTTTAGTCCTAAAAGTCTTATGACCAGAGTGCTAAAAAATAGGAATGTGATAACATCTCCCACGCTGGCAAAGGGTATAAATGAGCTGCATCGCTCTTCAAGGGTTTTTTTTTGCCAAGACCTTCCTCCAGATAAAAAGCTTACAAGATTGGATC
>WWET01002839.1:55131-65521 GCA_011038615.1 Limnodynastes dumerilii | reverse complement strand
AGAACAGTAATGGACGCCGCTATGAAGCGGTGTCCATTACCATTGTTTCTGCTCTGCCTGCCCTGTGTGACAGGCAGAGCAGAAAAAACGGTAATGAACGCCGCTGTGAAGCGGTGTAAGCCGCTCTCATCAGAGTGATGAGAGCACCTTACATTGCTGTCACAGCAGCGTTCATTACGCGGCTGACATCCAGGGAGCGGGGGGATGAGTGCCTGGATGCCCCGCACCCCCCCGCGGAGCGGGTCCCGACGGACCTGCTCAAGTGCTCATACCCCAAGGTGAGTATTCGGACCATAAGACGCACACACTTTTTCCCCCACTTTTTGGGGGGAAAAAAGTGCGTCTTATGGTCCGAAAAATACGGTAGATCTAAGTTAGGAAACGTCACCTTTGAACTCTATTTTTGTTCTTGGTTTAGAGTTTATTTTTCTCATAATTCAACATGTTATTCACATGTCTACAGTTGCACCTGTTTTGCTTTTACTCTGAGACACTGAATCAGCCCCTTTACAGATGTAAATCCATGCTTGGAACCTTTACTAAATGCTCCTATGAACTATGCTGTCATATTTATCTTGATTTTATACCAGATAATTATAAATCTAAAATCCCTCAGTCTTTAGTGATCGCCATACAATATGGCTGCTCTAAACTAGCTTGCTCTTGCTACTTGAGCTACGGGTTCCATCTGAGGTGATAGAGGCTAACACAGTAGAACAGTTTAAACATGCTTGGGATAAATACAGTGCATCCGGAAAGTATTCAGAGCACTTCACTTTTTCCACATTTTGTTATGTTACAGCCTTATTCCAAAATTAAATAAATTCATTTTTCCCCTCAAAATTCTACATACAATACCACATAATGACAACATGAAAAAATTTTGGGATATTTTTGCAAATTTTTTAAAAATCGAAAAACAAAGAAATCACATTGTACATAAGTATTTACAGCCTTTGCTCAATACTTTGTTGATGCACCTTTGGCAGGAATCACAGCCTCAAGTCTTTTTAATATAATGCCACAAGCTTGGCACACCTCTCTTTGGGCAGTTTCGCCAAATCCTCTTTGCAGCACCTCTCAAGCTCCATCAGGTTGGATGGGAAGCGTCGGTGCACAGCCATTTTCAGATTTCTCCAGAGATGTTCAATCGGATTCAAGGTTAAATCAGATTCAAGTCTGGGCTCTGGCTAGGCCACTCAAGGACATTCACATAGTTGTCCTGAAGCCACTCCTTTGATATCTTGGCTGTGTGCTTAGGGTCGTTGTCATGGTGAATGATGAACTCTCACCCCAGTCTGAGGTGTCGAGCGCTCTGGAGCAGGTTTTCATCCAGGATGTCTCTGCACATCGTTGCATTCATCTTTCCCTCTATCCTGACGAGTCTCCCAGTTCCTGCCACTAAAAAACATCCCCACAGCATGATGCTGCCACCACCATGCCTCACTGTAGTGATGGTTTTGGCCTGGTGATGAATGATGCCTGGTTTCCTCCAAACATAACTCCTGACATTCATGCCGAAGAGTTCAATCTTTGTCACATCAGACCAGAGAATTTTTGTTTCTCATGGTCTGAGAGTCCTTCAGGTGCATTTTGGCTAACTCCAGGTGGGCTGCCATGTGCTTTTTACTAAGGAGTGGCTTCTGTCTGACCACTCTACCATATAGGCCTTATTGGTGGATTGCTGCAGATATGGTTGTCCTTCTGGAAGGTTCTCCTCTCTCCACAGAGGAATGCTGTAGCTATGACAGAGTGACTATCAGGTTCTTGATCACCTCTCAGACTAGGGTCCTTTTCCCCTGATCGCTCAGTTTAGGCGGCCAGCCAGCTCTAGGAAGACTCCTGGTGGTTCCAATCTTCTTCTCCTTTGATGGAGACCACTGTGCTCATTGGGACCTTCAAAGTAGCAGATATTTTTCTGTACCCTTCCCCAGATTTGTGCCTCGAGACAATTCCTTTGACTTCATGCTTGGTTTGTGCTCTGACATGCAAGTGTGGGAAACTATATAGACAGGTGTGTGCCTTTAAAATCATATCCAATCAACAGAATTTACCACAGGTGGACTCCTATTAAGCTGTAGGACCATCTCAAGGATAATCAGTGGAAACAGGATGCACCTGAACTCAATTTTGAGCTTCATGGCAAAGGCTGTGAATACTTATGTACATGTAATTTCTTGATTTTTTTTTTTATTTGCAAAAATCTCCCAAAAACTTTTTCACGTTGTCATTATGGGGTATTGTGTGTAGAATTTTGAGGGGAAATTGAATTTATTCCATTTTGGAATAAGGCTGTAACATAACAAAATGTGGAGAAAGTGAGGCGCTGTGAATACATTCCAGATGCACTGTAAACAAGCCGCTGATACAGCCTAAATCCCAGTTCAAGGAGTTTTCATTGTTACTGTTTGAAAACAAAAGATGGAATAGAATGTGAAAAATAAATTGTAAGCATTAACAATGAATTTTCACCAGCATGTATTTATTTGTCAAGGTCACATCGGTAAGTTAATTATCACAGTCTCTTAATGTGTTAGAGTTTCACAAACAACTGAGAAATAAAGCAAAATACACAAAACAATGACCTTGATTTAATCAAAGAAAAATATTTAACAATTTTATGTTGCTTTTTACCAAGTTTTATGTAGTTGCATCTTAACTGGTAAATTCAGAATTAAATATTTAGAAATAAATGAGCAACAGTGATATTATAAACACATTTTCTGCTAAACTGCAAAGTACATTTGTGTGATTTGGTGTTGGATTATCCTAAAAATTGGAAATTGCAGAGATTAATATCTTAAATTATCAGTGAGTTTAAGATGTAACAGTCATATTTCAGGGTGTACAAAAAGTTACAATAGCATACCACCCAACGTTTAAGGCTTGATTCAATTCCAAGAAATGTACCTCTGAAATGGCACATCATGCAAGGTTATATGACATATATTACCTCACAGCCCTTGAAGTCCCTAATCAACTAAATATTGTGCATATACAATTTAAGAAGAATTTTGTAAACAGTGCATCAGATTCTAGCTCTCACTTTCCTATTGCATACTAGAGAATGTGAACTAGAATCTGACTGGTTGCTATGGGCAACATCTCATCTTTTTTTTCTTTACTATTTTAACAAATCTAGCCCTAAGATTCTGCTGCTCTATTCTTTACCTTGCGTGACATACAGACAATGGGCCTAATTCACAGTTAAGATAGAAATTGCGTACTTTCTTAAAAATACGCATCATAATTATATGCACAACTGATTCAACCTTGATAGCTTTTTCGCATAGCCACACCCCACACTCATGCGTGTATTTCTGTAACCAGGTAAGCTGCACCTTTATATAGTAAAGCACGTAGTATACCTTCATTAATCGAGCCTAGATTTCGGCACTTAATTCTAGTATTGATTTATGCAAACTTAAAAAACCGCAGACTTTCTATTTTTCTAAAGGTAATTGTTAAACTACCTTGCCTAAGAATGTGTAATTGTTAAATTAAGGAAATTAATTAACTTGTCAATATGTACATGAACACTTTATTTATTTATTTATTTTTTTATTTAAAATTAAAAACATTTTAACATTGTTTATGTGATAGTATAAGAAATTCAATTTGCAATGTTATAAATTGCATAAAAATGTTAATTATTTATTCTTAAAAATAAAATGATGTATTTTTTATTTTGAAATGTACATGCAAAGAGTTTTTTTGTTGTTTTTTTGTTGTTTTTTTTTCACCCCCCTCCTTGCCCTCCTGGCGTGGTTCCGATGGGCAGGTGAAGAAAGAGTAAAACAAAAGCAGGTCCGCCCAAAACCCGAGAGCTACTCTAGGTTAGAGAACATCTTTGTGTAGGCCTCCAGCCCTGTGCCCACAGTGCCTTACATAATGTAGTGGTTCAAACGCTGATGTGCTTCAGAGAATAGTGCTGGGGTATCCCCTCTCATATAGATATTCCCTTCAGCAGGGAGACAGCTGAGCGAGGGGTGATGCTGATGGCACCCCTGGGGCCACAGGGGACCGCCTGAATGGTGGAGGGGTCCAAAGAGGGCACTCCCTACGCTGTTCTCACCCCTGCCTCAGCAATGGGTTTGTACCTCCAGGTCCAAGAAAGGGGAGATGACGGCAGCAGCAAGAATGCTTGCCTCCTCAAGGTGCCAGGGACAAAGTGCGGTACTCACAGGTCCCCGGGTGCCCGACAGACCAGCTGGAGAGAGGATCCTGTGCTGTAGGGGAGTCCACGTGGCAACAAAGATGGCGGCCGGAACTCCGCTACTCCTCTCCTATGGCCCAGCACAAAGAACAGCAGCTCCTGAAGCTCCAACCGAGGGACCGATTCAGGTTCCTGTGGACTCTGCCGCCAAGACCCCAGGTAAGCACCTCAGGAACCGCCAGGGAGGCACGTAGGGGTGGTAGGCCTAAAGGCCCAGCCAGGCCGCAGGAAAGTAGGCCTGAGGTCCCAGGGGAGCTCCGGACCGCCGCAGCGGCAGATTGCGGGGGTCCCGGTCTGGGCTCCTGAAGGCAGAGGGACAGCCAGGGAGCAGGAACAGCAGGCCTGGGCTTGCTACACCTCAAATCAGAGGGAATCCAAGAGCCTAGGCACCGGAGCAACACCAGAGCACGTCCGCTCTGCACCGATGCCAAGCCAAGCCCCCTTTGGTGTCATTTTTAAAGACTTTTTTTTATCTTGCATAACTAAATGCGTGTTGCTATCACAGAGTACCAAACACCTTTTCAATTAAAAATCCATATTTTTTTTTATTTTGCATTAAATACATTTTAATAAATTAACAATCCACCAAAGAAAAGAGAATTATTCAAACATATGTCCTTTAAAAAGTGTTTTTAATTGACTATAACCAAGTTTGTTTAGCTAAGTATGGCATATATTATTTAAATAGATTAACTAACCCCAGTGTTGAACTATTAAAAAACCACTACAGCAAGTCACTGGGGTTCACCCAAAGTAACATACACATATTTCTAATATGCAAATGTGTTTTTATGGAACAAATATATTCCTAATTATTCATGTGCATTTACACTTACTTGAAATGCACCCTCCAGTGAAGGCAGGTCACTTGCGCACAATGCATACGTAAGTAACCTGCGTTATTAAATCTGAATCCGGTCCTTAGTGTTTTACTTTTGAGGCACTTACAAATAATTTGTCATTTGGCCTTTAAAAGAAAGCATGAAATTTCCCAATAATGATTTGAAGAGTTGTATTCTTTTAGGAGTTCTAAAAGTTTTCAAAATAGAAAGTCATCATTTTCTACTATGCTATAAAGATAATCAGATTAATTCAATTAATTGTTGCCTTGTCTATATGAGACTGCAATCTTGTAAAGCTTGTTTATTCAATAAGTGAACAGTTCCCCATTTCATAATGAGAAATATACCCATGTCAGATTATATTCTCTCTTTCTCCATGACTTATTTTGGATGAAATTCTTGAAGTATTTACGCATACAACTAAGGATAGACAAATTGACAGATTTTCAGTAATTCAAAATACAATTCCCATATCAATATACAGTATATTCACCCAAATAGTGCTACATAATTTATTCTCCCTGCAGGAGTACACTAATCAAAAGTGCATGGAACCTAAAGAAACCAAGCAGCAAGCATTAACAAATGTCACATTGCTATAGCTACTGTATGTAAAAGGAGCTCATAGCCCCCCTGGCATTTATTTTTCCTGAATTGTTCTAGGTGGAAATGACTGTGGATGCTAATTATTTGTGATTGTGACGTGAGCTGTGGTTATCAGTGACTAGTTTAATCTTCTTCATCTTTTCCATCCTACAAACTAGTACAAATGGTTGCTAATGGTTTCCCACTGTAAATCTAGCCTGTATTAATGAAGTTATATAATTTTGCATTTTAATACATTTAAAACCCACTGTTTCTGTAGCTGTCATTATTTAGATTTTTCTCAAAAATAAACAAAATAAAATTGGAAGCCATCAGCCTTTATTAGAGCTCTATTTTTTATTTAATAATATAAAATAGGAACACTGCACATCTGAAGGAGATGATACAGTGTGTACTGTTTATACAGTGTACAATAAAATACATTTTAAGTCTGCTACTACAGTCCCTTAGTAGTGTAGCTTACAGTGGTATTATTGACAGGCTTTTTTCTCCAACCCAAAAAAAAACAAAAATCCAAAAGATTGTATCATATCACTGTGTACATTGGACAAGGCATATCTTCTATATGTTATTTTAATCATTATGGACTGGATTAAATAATGTTAGGCCACTTACACACGAATGCGCCGTCCAGATGTTACGCTAGCGTTAAGATAGTAACACTAGCATAGCACGCATCGTACGGAACTTTGGGCCGCTATAGTGGGCGGGGGGAAGTATGCTAATTGTACAGTAGGAGATGGGAATCCCACACTTGTGCAGATCGGCGGTCATATGGCCCGCTGATCCGTGCGATTTACTAAAGGCGGGCTTATGGCAGTATAAGGTGCCATAAAGTCCGCACAAGAGAGAGGAGTGACGGGGCTTTCACTCCCCTCTCTGTTGGATGGACAGATTCCCGCACGTACAGAAAGCGAAATTTTAGTACCCAGTCACTAATAGTGTGACATGTCACATGTGACATTCAGATTGCGTCACATTTATTTGGGGTATTTGGACTCTTGAGGAGGTGGCAAATTAATATCACTGTGTACAGTTAGTGTACGTTACATTGCACAGGGCATATCTGCCATGTATAATTTTATTAATAACTGTTTGAAAGCAGAATTTTTCTAGCCAGTCACTAATAGTGTGACCTATTATGCATGACATTTAAAACATGTTACATTTATTTGGGGTGTTTTCAGCAGGTGCTAAATACCACTGTGTACAGTCGATGCACATTACATTGTACAAGGTATATCTTCCATTTATTATTATAACCATTTTATTAGTAGCTGTTTGAAAGTAGATTGATGAGATGTGTTACATGTGACATTTAGAATGTGTCCTATTTATTAGGGGTGTTTGGACTCTGGAGGGGGTGGTAAATTAATATCACTGTGTACAATTGTATATTACATTGTACAAGGCATTCTATTTATTATTATTTATTAACAGGTTTTTATATAGCGCCATCAGATTACATAGCGCTTTACAATTTTAGCAATTATTATAACAGGACTGGGTGATAACAGACAGACTGGGTGGGTAAGAGGGCCCTGCCACAGGCTTACACTCTATAGGATATTTGGGATTCATACATAAGGGAAAGTGCTATATAATCACACAGCGGAACAGCCAGCTTGCATGGTAAAAGTGCTCAGTGCTCAGCATGATCCAGTCACACAGCGGTGTTAGTAACAGAAATGAGGGTAATTTTAGTATAGAATGAAAGAGAACAAGTTTGGTTTAATCATGAAATGATGGTTATATAATAAAGTTGTTGTAAATAATAGTGTAGACAAATGTTATGTAGGTTGTGTAATTTGGTAAGCTTGTCTGAAGAGGTGAGTTTTGAGGGAGCGTTTGAAAGTTTGGAGAGTAGAGGATAGTCTTAGTGGTTGAGGAAGGTTATTCCAGAGAGTGGGTGAAGGCCGGTAATATTGTGAATAAAAGCAGTATTTTTTTCTAGCCAGTCAGTCATAATGTCATATACTGACACACACACTATATCAATTTGTAGTAATCTGCATAAGGTCCCTCTGTTTTATTAATAAAAAAAATGATTACCCATAATGGAACAGTGTATAGAACAGGAAGTTCCCAGTACTAGAGCTGGAACTGCCACTGATATTTCTTCTTCAACTTGTACTATTAAAAAATAGGCCACGGGTAAGAAGAAGATGTAAGAAAGGACACTTCAAAAACGTTATATATCCACTGCTCGTAAAAACTCACCACGAAGTGTGAGGGGAAAAATTAGTGTGGACAAATTGCTCATTGTCAACATACCATACACCACACCCAGTGGCAAAAAAGCCATAGCGCTAGTCCTCTTGCACACACTAGAATCCCCTGTACAAAAGCCGTTGCCAAATACAGGCATGACATTTCTGCACTATTTTGTTATCTTGAGTCTGTCACCTGTAAAGCAGATGAATGTTTGCCCAAAAAACACTAAAGAAGATATGGTGGGTTCACACACTTCACATATCGATGAGGAGAGTGAAATGGTGTCCATGAATGATGTGTATGAGTCAGTCATTTCTGATTCACAGAATCATTTTAGAGAAGCCCTCTTCCTCCAGTTAAGGGTGAGCATTAATAAAAGTAATGATGCTGCCAGTTTAGATATAGAGATAGAGTGTGCTGTTGTGGAAGTTGGAAATGTGCAACAGAATGAGGGAGATCATTATGGATCTGACACTAAAGATAATTATTGCGTTGTGCCACTAGAAGTTGATAAAATATGTAGGATGATGTACTTTGGGTTGAAGACAATCCTACACCAGTGGTAACGATTTGTGCCAGTGATAAGTGCATTGTCATACCTGGACAAAGAACCAAAAAATCCACCTCCCCTGTGTGGAAATAGTGTTACCCAAACCCTGAAAACA
This sequence comes from Limnodynastes dumerilii, assembly GCA_011038615.1. NCBI lineage: Eukaryota > Metazoa > Chordata > Amphibia > Anura > Limnodynastidae > Limnodynastes > Limnodynastes dumerilii. The sequence goes on along the minus strand of WWET01002839.1, from coordinate 56,978 downwards.
GTTGTCAAGGCATATGTGTCCTGTGGCATGTCAAAGTAAGTAGGACATTAAATAGCTAGGCACCTACAACCTGTTATAGCAATTGTAGCTAGCTGATGCTAATTCCTTTTTCAAAAGCACCATGGCTTCATCCCAGCACATACAATCTCCGCTGGCACCACCATCATTTTCATCCGCATTAGCAATTGGGGATAGTCCTACATCCCTTTATCTAGGTAAGCTGACTTGCTTGAGGAATCCATCTGTGCTGCTGATGGAAATGAATCTTCATCTGTTACAGAACTGCTCCCAGGGGATGGAATCTAACTGGGGTCTGGTTTTCACTAGAGCCCCTGATGGTGGGAATAGGCTTGTGCAGCAGGCACTCAGCAAGTCATGTTCCCTGGAATGCAGCCCCAGGTGTAGCTAAGCACTAGTGACCAGGCATGTGTGAATAAATCAAAAGTGTTTCTTAGTGCGCACAAAATAGGTAATAGGAGAATGTGAACTGGAAGCAACAATAACAAGAGCAAGAACAATACAAAAATAGACTATAGGCAATAAACACTACGTGCTAGATTTACTAAGCTGCGGGAAAGGGAAACTGGAGATGTTGCCCATAGTAACCAATCGAAATTTTACTCACTTTTTTTTTAATACATACTAGAAAATGTTAGCTAGAATCTCATTGGTTGCTATGGGCAACATCTCCACTTTTCCTTTACCACAGCTTAGTAAATCTGGCCCTACAACTACAAATAAAAACAGAAATTAGAGCGAAAACTGAGCAGAAAACACTAGAGGCTGGAGCACAAAGGAAAACTAAATTCAAAAATATAAGTGCACACAAATACAAACAGGAGCCAAGATAACAGTGAACACTAGAGCACAAAAAAACAAATAAAAAGATATAAATGAACATAAATACACTGCTCAGAAAAATAAAGGGAACACTAAAATAACACATCCTAGATCTGAATGAATGAAATATTCTTATTAAATACTTTGTTCTTTACATAGTTGAAGGTGCTGACAACCAAATCCAACAAAATGATCAATGGAAATCAAATTTATTAACCCATGGAGGTCTGGATTTGGAGTCACCCTCAAATGCAAAGTGGAAAAACACACTACAGGCTGATCCAACTTTGATGTAATATAGCCATATAGTCCATAGCATCGGTGCCTTCGTCTTGCATGAACTGCTGACACACTCCAGCCACATGAGGTCTAGCATTGTCTTGCATTAGGAGGAACCCAGGGCCAACCGCACCAGCAAATGGTCTTACAAGGGGACTGAGGATCTCATCTCGGTACCTAATGGCAGTCAGGCTACCTCTGGCAAGCACATGGAGGGCTGTGCGGCCCCCCAAAAAAAAGCCACCCCACACCATTACTGACCCACTGCCAAACCGGTCATGCTGGAGGATGTTGCAGGCAGCAGAACGTTCTCCATAGCGTCTCCAGACTCTGTCACGTCTGTCACGTGCTCAGTGTGAACCTGCTTTCATCTGTGAAGAGCACAGGGCGCCAGTGGCGATTTTGCCAATCTTGGTGTTCTCTGGCAAATGCCAAAATGCCAAACTTCCTGCACGTTGTTGGGCTGTAAGCACAACCCCCACCTGTGGATGTCGGGCCCTCATACCACCCTCATGGAGTCTGTTTCTGACTGTTTGAGCAGACACATGCACATTTGTGGTCTGCTGGAAGTCATTTTGCAGGGCTCTGGCAGTGCTCCTCCTGTTCCTTCTTGCACAAAGGCAGAGGTAGTGGTCCTGATGCTGGGTTGTTGGCCTCCTACGGCCTCCTCCACGTCTCCTGATGTACTGGCCTGTCTCCTGGTAGCGCCTCCATGCTCTGGACACTAC
>WWET01002839.1:43621-54484 GCA_011038615.1 Limnodynastes dumerilii | reverse complement strand
GAATGGAATACACGTGTTCCAACAGTGTAAGTAACCTTTTACAAGCATGCAGCAATAGCATGTAAAATATTACAGCAGCGGCAGGAAAAGTTCCTTATGTCATGCCTGTTAGGAAACCAGGGATTTACTGTCACAAACAGGTATCCAGTAAATAAAAATTAGTGTTTATGAAAGTAAACTAAATGTTAATACTCAGTACAGTAATGGTGAAATATCAGATAGAGTGATAGCTGGGAAACTCAGAATGCTACTGATACACACTAGAAATAAAGAATATATCATAGAGGCTAGCGCTTGAGATACAGTGTGGGGAGGTAATACTCTCAAGCATAAACATAAGCAAGACCCTGCATGGAGATGATAGACCCTGAAACACAGTGTGAGCAGATGACACATTCAAGCACATAGACAAGAGACTGCACAGAGTTAGCTATCCTTAAAACAAAGAGAGGATAACTGCAGTGAAATAAAAGATGTGAATGATGGTGAACTCAATCACACAGACACAGAAATTCTGAGGCATTGGTAAACTGCAAATTATGGAATACTCTAGCACACAGACACCGAAATATTGAGAGACTGGAAAACTGATAAGCATACAAGGCAACACTACAAAGTATTAACAGAAATACTGGCAAGAGAACAAATAGCAACAAGGGGCAGGAGAGAGTTCACAAGACAAGGCATGGAACTAAAATGACTAGCACCTAGGTCTTGTTAATGGAGGTATAAGGCCAGAGCACAGGTGCTGGAGAACAAGTCTGTAATTAGTCTAGGATATGTCAGGTCATCCCCTTTATGCAGCTGATGGAGAAGAAATGGAGATGTTAAAGCATCAAATGTTAAAGCAGGAGATGAAAGTAAGTAAATAAGCTTAATATGTTGGACTTGTAGATCAAGTTTTTTATTTGCGTAATCAGGATACAAGGAGTATTAACATTATAGAATTGAGTCACTACATTTTAGCAATAATGTTTGATCCTGGGTTTAATTCTTATGCCATGTTTCCATATGATACAGATCTTCAGAGATGCAAAGAGCTATTTGTGAGCAAATTGTCAGCTTAGTTGGAGACGAATCTCCTGCTACAGCTTTTGCATCAAATGCTTCTGTCAATAAACAACTGATATCTGTTACAACTGGTAAGATGACAGAACACAGTAGCTCAAGAACTGGTGAGGTTTATTGCAGAATGATAAAGAAGGAAAAGATGACCAGCGCTACTAGTTTTAAATAAAAATAAAAAACAATTTAAATGTTAAAAAAAAGCCTTCCAAATCAATTCACATATAAAAATAACATTTATTCAAACAAATTAATCTGGTACCAGATACATTAAACAAATTTAAAACAAGCAAGTGATACAATTATTGCAATAATGTATCTCTTGATAGTTAACCTCTGTAAAGTAATGTTAACCACTAGTTGTGGGAAAATCAACCATAAAGTTCAAAAGTCCTATATCTTGTGGCTCAAATGATGATGTAATTATGTCCATATACACCTATTGACTGAGGTTGATCAGGCCTCTGAAATGGTGATAAGTACACAGTTTCAACAGATACATTTTAAAGACCATGTGTAATGGTGGATAGGTCATTTCAGTGAATGGTTAATGCAGACCGCTTATGCTGGTAAGTAATACGGTATTGTTCAATTTACCTAATTTTCCGTTAGGAGAGAGACCGTGATAGTAATGGAATAGCTCACCCAACCTTCAGTAGGAGATCTCTGACCGACAGAATGGTAAAGCAGCTTGTTCCGAGGCTGGGGCTGTCCACGTGAGCCGAGTACAGGAGTTACCGTGCTGTTTAAACACGGGTGCCGTTGGCTGCGTCGCCTCTCTCCAGGCTTTGTGACACTAATGCTCCCTCGATAGTTCAAATGGTAGCGGAGTTTCAGTTAGACTATCAAACGTATGAGGCGGTCTACATACAGTCCCGCCTTAGGCGGTGGTAATGTGATGAATTTTCAAATATTCCCGGACCTAACCACAACGGTAAAAGTGTCCAGGCTTGAAATTATACAAGGGTTTGCAGCAATGGTAAACTTGTTTCATGTCTCTGGTACCAGATTAATTTGTTTGAATAAATATTATTTTTACATGTGAATTGATTTGGAAGGCATATTTTAATATTTCAATGATTTGTTTTTTATTTTTATTTAGAACTAGTAGCACTGGTCATCTTTTTCCTTTTTTACTATTTTGTTTATTAAGGGTCTCACAAACCCTTTTGACTAGCAGCTTTTAAGAGAGTGGCACATATTTTTCCAAGTGCCTGATTGGTGTATTGTTTTTCTTGTCTAAGCAGTCATTGCAGAATGAAACAGATGGAACAGGAATGCAACACAGGAGTATGCAGATAATGCAGGAATAAGCACGGATAACAGATAATAATCACAAGAATATCAGGAATGCAAAGAGTCCAAATGAGAAATATGCAGGTGTAATAAATCCACAGGGAGTATGCTAGAAAATCAAAAACAAGTCCGCAGTGTGTAGCATAGCTGTATAAAGCAAAGATCAGGTGACTGAGGAGTCCAGGAAAAACAACTGAAGACACGGGATATAGCTAAGACCAGGACCCACTAGAGACCTGAGGATAAACACAAAGGGCCTGATCCAGAGCTACGATGTAGCGCTGAGCGTACTAAGGCTCAGCGTTACATCGTGGACTCCCCCTGCCCCCAGCGTACTTACCCTCGCTTATGCCGGCTTTAGGCTACCTTAACTTCAGCCGGCGTATGCGAGGGTAACTACACTGGGTCAGCGGCGTTGTTACGGTAACACCACCCTCCCAGGCTCATTACCCTCCCTCCCCTCCAGCGTTACAATGCTGGTGCTACGATCGGGCGTCTACAGCTTAGTAACGCTGGGGGACGCCCCCTCCAGCGTTACAATGCTGGTGCTACGATCGGGCGTTGCCGTAGTTACGCTGGGCAACATCTGCCCGGCGCATGCGTAGATCGGCTTTTCAGCCGATCTTACGGCCGCCGTAGTTACTACGGGCGTAGCTCTCGCTCAGCCCCAAAGACTCAATCAAAACAAAAAGAATATCAGTTCTTAGCGCTTACTATAGGCAACAAATCAAAGAATATAAAAGAAACTAAACAATGTTTATTTGAAGACAATAATGTCAAAGGAGTAATAAATAAAAGTCAATATATAACAATATGGCTGCAGGTATTGCAACTGAAAGAATTATAAGGACCAACAATCGTCAGTATGTGAGCTGTAAAAAAAATAAAAAAATGTGCAATTTGGGATAAGAATCACTATCTCCCTTTATGTTCTTGAAATATCAATTGTGCAATAGATCATAGATAGTAAATAGATAAGACTGTACCTCCAGAGTCAGACTTGAGCTGACCGCGCCGCTGGTATAAGCGGTTTTCAGGGTTCAGCTAGCCGATTCAGCTGCGTTGACTCTGTGTATGGGTCCTGTATCCTGCGGGTTAGTGTACTCAGACACGTGGCTCCTCTCTTGCAGTTGTTGTGACCGCTTCTGTGCAACAAGGGCCCCCTTCTTTGCCAGTTACTTCTCCTCCAGATGGATAGGGTGTCAGTACCTGGCGCTTACTTCAGGGTTGGACTTAAACTGACTGTGCCAATGGTGTTGGCAATTTGCTGTGTCCATCTGTCTGATACAGCTTTGTATACACTGTCTCTGTGTATGGGTCCTGCCACGTAGCTCCTTCCCCGCAGTTGTAGTGGCTGCTGCTATGCAACAAGGACACCTTCTATGCTGGGAACTTCTCCTCTGGATGTCATGGCATTAGAGAGCTCTCTAGACACGTTTCACCCCTCTAAGTGGGGGCTACTTCAGGAAAACGTCTTGGCACCAAATGAAGGAGTAGTTAGGTAAATCCAGGGCCGGCCCTAGTCAATCTGGTGCCCTGGGCAAAATTTTGGCTGGTGCCCCCTTGCAGAAAATCCTTAACTTCACAACTTGTCCACAATAATGTAAAAAGGGTATAATTTTTATTCTTAACACTTAGTTATATAGTGCCACAATTTGTCTGCAGCACTTTCTATTTAGACATTCACATCAGTCCCTGCCCCTATAGGAGCTACATACTAAGATCCCTAACACATACATACATTAGGCTTAATTTAGTCTGCAGCCATTTAACCTATTGGTATGTTATTTTTTTCCCCATCTATTACTATATCTACTGACTTTTCAATACAATAAAAATAGATTTATAGTGACTACAATCCAATACGGAGAGCATCCTAGTGCCCAAAACCCTACAAAGAGACTTTATGTTTTATTTTTTTTGCAGAAGGTTTGTTTTGCTCTTTGTATGTCCATATAGTTTTTCTGTCCTTTTGTTTCCATCCATTAATTCTGCCCCTTTCTTGTGTGCCAATCCAGTCTTTGTGCTCCCTCCATGTCTATCCATTGTTTTTGTCCCCTTATTGTGTGCCCATCCAGCCTTTCTTTCCCCTCTTTGTGTGCCCATGTAGCATTTCTGCCACCTCCTTATGTCCATCCATTTTCTTTGCCCCCTTTTGTGTCCATCCATTGTCTCTGCCCCTTAGTATCCTCATCATGTATATCCAGCCCCTTACTAACCCCATCATGTATATCCAGCTCCTTAATATTCCCATCATGTGTATCCAGCTCCTTACTATCCCACATCATGTATATCCAGCCCCTTACTAACCCCATCATGTATATCAAGCCCCTTACTATCCCAAATCATGCACATCCAGCCCCTTACTATCCCATTCATGTGAATCCAGTCCCTTAGGATCCCCATCATGTATATCCAGCCCCTTATTATCCCCATCATGTGAATCCAGCTCCAAACTATCTCCATCATGTGTATCCAGCCCCTTATTATCACCATCATGTTTATCCAGCTCCTTACTATCTCCATCATGTGAATCCAGCCCCTTACTATCCCACATCATGTTTATCCAGCTCCTTACTATCGCCATCATGTGAATCCAGCCCCTTACTATCCCACATCATGTGAATCCAGCCCCTTACTATCCCCCCTATGTCAACTATGCCTAGGGCCGGCCCTGTTGCTACAGAGCTAGGTAAGTATCAGGGGGCCCCCATCAGGTCCGGGCCTGGGACAGTAGTCCTGGCTATTCCTCACCTGATGGCGGCCCTGCACATGGTCAATGTATAGTGTACATTAAGAGGAAATGTCCATATTGTAAATTGACTATGAGGTGACTTGAGAACTTAATTCAATATTCTCACATCCAAACAAGGGCACAGCTAACATTCCCATAGCAGACCTTTAATGTTTCTGACTCCTTCAAGAATAACTGTGGTGCAGAAGTCTGATACGGTACACAGAGCAAGAGCACGCTTTTACTGCTCATTGATGTACTGAGGCATGCCCATGTGCAACTGTGACCCAAATGCTTGAAGGCATTCCAAGTCTCATTTATTGCAATGTGTTCTGTTTGGGTAACATGGATGCAGGATCTTGATCCAATACATACTTGTGGAAAACAAAGCAAATCATATCTCTGGAAACTTGTGTTTTGGGATTAAAAAAGCAAAAACACCAAACATAAAAGAAGAAATGAGATCAGTAAAGAGGACTGCTAATGTCAGTAAAATCTTGGAAACTTCAGCTAATAGGCCTCAAACTCACTGGTGTTACAATATATGGACCTGATCCAGACTTAAGTGCGATTTCCGCGCACATTGAGTTGCTAAAGTCCGTAGAGGCTAGTCCCTGCACTCCCATGATACTCCCCTTTTGCATGCAGATTTTAACTGACTTATGCGCAGCGCATCGCGTCGGCCGGCCCCCCGCCCGCTGCCTATCACTCACTGGAGTTTTGGTCAGGGGGGCGACACAAACTCTGGGCTGTCCATTTCTAAAATTACACAGCCCAGAGTTTGTGTCACCCCCCGTGACCAAATGCCGCCCTAGGCGACTCGCCTATGTCGCCTATGCCTAGGGCCGGCCCTGGGTAGATCCAAGGACCGCACAGAGACAAAGGATCTGGAACACAGGAGCAAAGACCAGACAGGACAGGTGACATTATTTCAATGAACCAGCATTGTTTAAATGCAGTCTGAACAGGTGGTTGAGATTCCAGGTGAAGATCTGTAATCAAATGATTTAGACAGAGTCTAAGAACAGAACAGAACAGCAGTTCCTTTGGTGGAATCCAGTACTGCAAATAATCAGGAGAGGAGCTCAGGAGGCATCTAGTGGAGGAAACAGGTCATAACAAGGGTTGATTGTAACATTATGCCCCCCTCCGGAAGGTGGATTCCAGATGCCTCCTAGAATTTCTAGGGCACTCTCTGATGCTCACTAGAAGTACTGGGCAGAAAGTGTCAGTCTGAATTCAGACCTGGAATATAAAATAAACTTGAATCCTCAACCTCTGCAGACAAAGACCACACCTGCAGTGAAGGATAGGCAGAGACTACCTCGGGAGATGGATGATGAGGATGACCTCTCCTTTTAGATTTCTTCCTAGAGAATCTGACATGGGTTACAATAGGCTAAAGATGGGTGTTGCCAGAAAATAAGGGTGCTTTGGGAAACTTGCCAACTGGAGGAACGGCAGTTTGGAGCTGGGCACTTGGAGGACCTGAACACAACAGATGAAGACTTGATTGGCCTGGATGCAGTGAGAGAGACATGAGGACTGGAGGCCAGCGAAGGCACAGGAGATTTGGAGATTGCAGTGGAGCCAGCAGACTCAGACATAGAAAGTGACTTGATAGACTTAAGCATGGCAGACAATGAGCTGGACATAGGGGTATATTTACAAAGGACAAATTTTCCCTTCAAATTTAATTCGCAGTGTCTCGCCGCGATTTTAACAGTGAATTCACCGAATTCACTAACATGCGATTTTGAGGCGATTTTTGATAACTCACAAGAGTTGCAGCGATTTTGCAAGGTCTAAATCGTGATGGTTTTCTATAGAAAAGCACCGTGATTTGTCTCCGAAAAAACTCGCTTGAGTTTAAAAAAATAACCAAGTGCAGCATGCTTGAAAGCCTTAGCCATGCTTTGCTGATAGAACTACAAGGCTCAGCATTGCTTAGCCTTGTAGTAATATCAGCGTGAGCATGGTAAAGCTTCTAACCATGCAGCGCAGTGTGTTGTGTGTGGAAAAAAAAAAAAAACAGTCTGCACCAAACATACATGAACACATTAAAGTAAGTGTGAATGTAAAAAATACATTTTACCTGACTAATAATGTTCCCTTATGTGTGCACTTACCTCCGGTGGCCACCGTGTCCTATCCTAACTGTGTCTGTATGCAGTGTGTGGTGTAATAAAATAATAAAAGTTTTTGGCACTCACCATTTGCTGGCATCTTTCTGGGGAACCCTTGCTGGATGTGTTACATTTTCTTCACTTGCTTGGAGTCTTCTGGTTGATTGCAGTCACTTCTCCGTTGTTCTGATCCGGGATTGTGCTGAACACTGACCCTGAACCCCCCCTTCCCAAAAAATTAAATAAAACTGAGAAAGTAATGTGACTTCATGGGTGCTGGTAAAGAGGGACATTGCACCAACATAGAAGAGGGATCCTTTGCCTGCCACACAGGAGAAATCCCACCACAGAGGAGTAAAACCGTGCCACACACAAAATATAAATGAGTTATATTATAGGTCTGTGATTGGTATATGCTCTAATATAATAGAATATATTATGGGTATTGGAATGGCATACTATATACTGTATATAGTGTACCATTTCCAAAACCTAATATAAACCACCTATATTATAGTATGTGCCATACCTATACCCCTAATATACAGGTGAAACTCGAAAAATTTGAATAAAGTTCATTTATTTCAGTAATTCAACTTAAAATGTGAAACTAATATATTATATAAACTCATTGGGCCGTATTCAGACTTCCGTTTTTCACTAAAGTTCCGTGCGTATTTTTAGGATCAGATCGATTTTGCATCAACTGCGCATGCATTAATGGTGATACGCCGTCTACGTAGAGGATAAGGTCGGAAATGCCTAAAGGACAGAGTTGTGAATCGGGCAGAGAAAACTCCGACCCTAAGTGCGGTGGAAATATACGGACCTTAGATGAAGGAAAGTAGGCGCGCTTACAGATTTAGGGCAGGAAATATCCGCAACTAAGACACATAAGGCCGGAAGTTTGTGCGGCTGGTTAGGGCAAGTTAATGCAGGTCTAACTTTAGGTCCGGCCGGAGGAAAGCAAGGGGAGTGACTGTTTTTTTTTGGTGGGTGTAACCTGCTCCAACCTGAGACTTAGTTGCGTATATTTGCGGCCCGATCGCCAACGGATCTCTGAATATGGCCCTAAATCACTAAACAGTTCTACAGTATTCCTGTCTAACTATATTAATCAGACTAACTAGACTAACAACATTGGTGCACACGTAACCCGGGTTACATGTGTTAGAAAGTCTTAAAGTCCTCTGTAGGCTGTGTGCAACAAAGTGCCAAAGTCCACTTTACTTGACTCCCTCTTCAGTGTAATGGTTATGCAGAATTGTAGATGTAGTGTACAACACCAGTGTATCAGTGTGATTGGATGCAATTACAATTGTTCTGCATTGATGATTATCTCTAACTGCAGCTCCTCAGTGCTTGAGTGCATCAGCTCAAGGCACCCCACTAGCCTGATCTTGCTTGTAGTTCTCTCCTCTCACATGCAGCTCTCCACCAGCTGGAATCTCCTTCAGGCGGGTGGGCTCATTATAAAGTCTCTGTAATGTAATGCCTCTCTTAGACTAAACCCACCAGTAGATGCTGTGCTGCCTGGGTAAGTTTCTTTCCACTCTCTCAAAGCTTGCTCCTCAGTAGCTCCTCTGCTACTCCTCAGCTCACAAGCTCTCCTCTATGCCTCTCCCCCAGACACTGCAGTTCTCACTTCCTCTCCGAGAACTCCTCCCAGCCTCAGAGCACTGCAGGTTATGGAATTCTGTCTCAATCCCTGTGGCCGTAACAAGTCCTGGCAAAGGATGCATAGTTGAGGGCACCCTTGCTACATATGTCTAGATGGAATGCAAGAGTTCGCAAGACTCTAATACCCTTTCACATCACCACCAATAATCCAGATTTTTGGCCAAATTCCCAGGTCGCAGCTCAAACTCGGGTGTTTGGTGGTGATGTGAAATGTCCCCTCTGTCTAGACCTGGGTATAAAGACCTGGAAATCAGAACCGAGAAAAAAAAGAAAGGTTTTCCCTGGGTCCGACCTGGCAATGTGAGAGGTGCCACCTGGGATTTTCTAAACAAAACCGACTGGTCTTAAAATTAGGTTTTTTTGGCCCCAATAATAAGGCAGGTTGAAAAACCCAGCTTATTGTGCTGTGGTGATCTGAAATCGCATAATTAAGCTTATTTCCCTCTTGTTGGCATTGAGCCTCTTCTAAGGATGACATCTGGCATTGTTGTATAGGTTGGCACAAGACCTAGTTCTTTAGTGATTTGAAATCATAGACATACACACTGCTGTTATTGCTTATATAGCTTGAATACCATGAGGAGATGTAACTACTTAAAATTTATTAAGCATTTATGTTTTGTCACATTAATTAATTGTGGAATGCATACTCAAGGGGTACAAAAATGGATCTCTTCATTGTGAATTCCATGTTGTGTCGGTATGATGGCTATGTCTATAATACCTAAATCCTAAAGAAACCATTCCAAATTTAGATCCTTATTTAAAGTGCACTATGTAAAACTAAATTAAATACATATATCATAATAAAAAAATAAAAAATAAAAAAAGCAATCATGGAAGGAAGAAACATACAGTATATAGTCACTCACATACTGCAGCTCTTCAATGTTAACACCATACTGTGTAGTGATGTAACAAATAATTGAAAATACAGACATACACAAAAGATTTTACAAACCTAAAATAAATATGCACAGAACATAAAGTGAGTCTGTCCATATCAAACTCACACCGGATCTGTGAATCCGGTCCATCGTCTGTATTGTGTGGCAGTTTTAGAATGAAGTGGAAATTGTATAGTGGAGACTAGGAGGCTGTTTTTATTGTTTAGTAGTGACTATGATTTGCTTTCTTTTATTGTGGTTACAAGATTGTGTTTTATGATGCTGACATATATACTATACTCTATTAACTATAATGTGAAATGGTTAAACATGAACCACTATTTCTGGTACCCCTTTCAAAAAGCTGTGTTCATTGCCCCAGGTTTTTGGTGTGAAAGGAGTATAAATGTTTCCTTGCTCCTTGGTTCCCAACACAATAATGCTGGAATGTTTGATTATAAAACTATTAAAAATGGGGAAACAGTTGCATTAAACCATTTTCCACACAATAGCATAAGTGTTTTTATCAGTAACCAATCTTAATGTCATAGATGTAGTCCATATATATATATATATATATATACACAGTAAATGGGAAAGGCACTCCAGGTAATAAAAAAAAACTGCTCTTGGTGCTGTCCAAGGTATAGGGTAGACAAAGTTTGCAGGATGGACGCACACAGGAGACTGATGCAATTTCAAATAATCATAGGAATTTAATGTACGTTAAAAACGTTACGTTTCTCTTTTCTCTTGCTGGTGCCCTGATGAAAATCCCCGTTATGGGGATTGAAACGTCGGACTCTCTATACACCGCTTGTTCTCTGCACTAATGTAACGTTTTAACGTACATTAAATTCCTAGGATTATTTGAAATTGCATCAGTCTCCTATGTGCGTCCATCCTGCAAACTTTATATATATATATATATATATATATATATATATATATATATACAATGTTAAATAAATTGTGGATTATATTCAAAGTGCAATCTTGATAGATAGATAGATAGATAGATAGATAGATAGATAGATAGATAGATAGATAGATAGATAGATAGAAATATAGATAT
>WWET01002839.1:8972-33701 GCA_011038615.1 Limnodynastes dumerilii | reverse complement strand
AGAGGAGGCAGACAGACTGGCAGGACACACATAGAGGGGGCAGACTGACTGGCAGAACACACATAGAGGGGGCACACTCGCAGGGGGGCTATTTTTATTTTGAAATTTACCAGTAGCTGCCCTAGGCAGGCACCCTAGGCTTATACTCGAGTCAATAAGTTTTCCCAGTTTTTTGTGGTAAAATTAGGTGCCTCGGCTTATATTTGGGTAAGCTTATACTCGAGTATATACAGTTTATGGATTTGATCAGAGATCTGCCATTTTAAAAGTCTCTAAAATAGTTCATAGCAGTTTTCAACACTTTTTTCAAAATATCCTTATTCGTTTTCCATCTTTATCTTTGCTTGGAGAATTATGAGTGAAATCTTCCATCTACATGATTTCTGAGGAATTCAATTTGTTTCAAAGTTTTAGAAATTTGATACTTAACTGGATTCTACTTTAGCACATCATCCAAAATAATAGAGAGACTAAGGGTTTTAATCATATTTTAGAACACTATCTAAGGGTTTATATATCTGCACAAAAAGAAGATTGAGTGTAATTGCTCGACAGGAAGTTTTAGAGAGTTCATTAATAAAACACTTTTTGTTGGTATTTTTGGCGCAAGTCCTAAACAGTCTGACACAGATTAATCTTCTTTATGATTTCCTGAAGTTAACATTGTTATCTTTAATTTGATGTCTCTCAAATCAAAACATGTGCTCTTTTGAAAGCTTCATTTATATTTTGTGGCTTTTTGTCAACATTATAAGATATAAATGATCCTTAGAAATTACGTAAACAGGACAATCCAGTTTCTTTCTGATGTCGCTTTCACATCACCAACTCTGAAAAACCCTGGTCTAAAAACCCAGGTTTTTCCGGGGAAGAAATGCCGGGTCAAAAAAAAAAGACGCCTTTTAAACACCAATAAGCCGGGAAATTCCCTGGTCAGACCCTTTCACATCACCAGTGAATTTCCTAGGTCTGCCCTGTTTAGCAACTATCAATCACTGTAGAAATTAGCTCTTATTGGCTGCTTCACATGTTCTTTTACAGTGAATGTCATTGTTTTAATGGACTGGAAATTAATGCAGAAATGGCAACATTGATTTTGACATTTGAAGTATTGATTAAAAAAAGGAAAAACCTTTTAAGATTTTATCTTCTTTATTAGTTTAAAAAAAGAGTGATTTAAAAAATGTAAGTTCATACCTTTGATCTAGAGTCTCCTTAAATGGACACTAAAAGCAATATGTGTATAGAAATATATAGGCAAATAGGTGTAATGAAGCAGGCTATACATTTACATAATTACATAACTTAGTATCTGGGTTGTTTATACTATAAACAACCGGAACTACCCCTTTCACATCACCACCAAATTCCCAAGTTTTTTTGCGAAAATCCTGGGTATTTGGTGGTGATGTGAAAGGGGTATAAGGAAACATTGGTCAGTACTTGCTTTGGATCCATCATTGGCTCTGATTTTACCTCCAGCTCCTGTCATAAAATACAGAAGAGCAAAGAGTTTAAATTCCCTACTAGCCCTCAGCTGTTACACTGCAGGAGTGTGATGTTCTCTGCTGGGTTCTATCTGCCTGGTTTCTCCCAGCTGCAGTATAATCCCTGGAGGTGTGTCTGATTGCTGCAGCTGATTGGAGGAGTGTTCCTTAAATAGCCTCTTGCCGGGAGATTTGATTGTCGGTTATAGCTTCTGGTTTACCTGCGTTTTCCTGCCATCTGATCGTGCTCTGCTGTTTATTTGATTGTGCCTTGATCCCTCTGTTTATCCTGGTGTTTCCCCCTTTGTCTTCCTTTTGCCCTCAGTACCTTTGTTTGTACTTCCAGTCACTGCATTGTGTACCTATATCTCTGTATGCAAGGGTTCCAGTCCGTACCTTAATGTATGTGGGTTCCAGCCAGTATTCTTGTGTGCCTGGGTTCCTGTATTGGTACCTACACTGCAACTTTTCCTTTAGAGGCAATCACTGGGGGCCACGACCTATCAGCTGCCAGCAGCCCAGACTATTCTCACCAACAGAGGCTCTAGTGAAAACCTGGCCCTGGTTTAGACTTCGTGCCCTGGTGAGAACCTCCTTGGGTGACTGTAACAGTAGTAGGTAGTCCTACCTCTTTGTAGTCTGTTAATTCCCCACCTTCCTTCCCTTTCTTCATTTTAAATTCCTTTAATGTAATTATTATGTTGTATATATGATGGTTGTTTTGATGTTTGGCTATCTTTTACAAGTTATTTATTGTCACATTTATGCAGTCCAATTCACTACGCATGTTCCCTTGTGGGGTGTAGAGGTAGTGAGCCGAAAATGTTTTTATCTATTAACCTTGGTGCTGGTTTAATCGCAGATAAGGGTGGCACAGGGTTTCTTTTGACTGGCCTGGTAATTGGGAGAATGTGTCACCTGGTCTCCAAGGCAGAAGTTGGGTGCCCTTGTGATTGGGGGTGATAAGGATGCCCCCACTCTCTTTACTCACTATCATGGTTTATTGATGGATAGCCCACTCGGAGTCTTCTGCCATCACTATCTTAAGATATGTATTACATTTGATTGTTATTTTTTTATAAATTTGGTTAATTTTTTATAAATGTGTGCTCACAAAATCGCTCATATCATCCTTTCCAATTAATTTACATGTGTGTACACACCCACGTCTGCTTTATTCAGTCCTTCTCCTGAATTTGTCATCATGCAGCACCGCCTTTGTGTGTGAGTGTGACAAATGTTCTGACAAAGAGTTGAAGAGTACATTGACAAGCAGGGTCAGTGCTACGGTGTTCAGCACCCACTTGCAAATTATACTTACTGGATCCACGGCGTCCTCACTATAGTGCTGACTGCCAGCGCTGCCTACCGACATAGCTCCACCTATATAAAAATCATGCTCCCCCACAAGCGCATTTCGCCAGCCCTAATGGCATGATCCTGTAAGCAGTTCACTTCAGCAGATGTAGGTTGGAGGTTGGCTGTAGAATTGGACAAGTTTGTATCAAGGATTTCGTGTTTTGCAACTGCATGTTTGTTGAAGAAGTTATCTTTGATTTTATATGCTGTGTAAACGTAATAAATCCAAACTTGATTAGAAGTGAAATGCGGCATATTCCCATATACCTTCTCACTTCTAACCCTGGTCCAAACTGCAAAGTAAAGCTTCAAAATAATTGCAATTGGTATAAGGCAGATATATAATCAGTCAAATTAAAGGTGGATTTAACAGCTTGACTCCACCCAGCAACCTTTTTTCAGTGTGCTTTGTTACTCTATTGCTTTAAATTATTGTTTTAAGTGTCTGAACATCTGATATTCGTTGATGTAATCACTTATAATAACGTTCAATATTCTACACAAATTACTTGAAATGAACAGTTTCAAGTATTCTGTACCCCTTTACTTTGTATTGACGATTCTTACCCTAACCCTCCCCTCTCACTACCCTAACCCTAACCCTCCTTCCTGGCAGCCTGACCCTAACCCTCCTTCCTCGCAGCCTGACTCTAACCCTGCAGAAAGACTTTACTCACCTGTCCCCTCGGTCCAGTGAGCAGCGGCGGAGGTGCCACGGAGTGATCTAATTTTTCCGAAATTTCTAAAAGTTTAAGCTTCAGAAAAAGGGACATTCAAAAAGTAACTTTTGAATATCCCTTTTTGGGAAGCCAAACTTTCTAACCAGAGATTGCAACCAGATATTATCAATCCACATGGCATTGTTACAAGTGTTATTTTGCACAGTAAAGAAAGGGGTATAAGCAATGGGCGCAAAGACTAATAATGTCCAGAAAGGGTTAAGTCTCTCGTTCTAAGGTAAGTTATGGAGCCTTCCTCAGATTAATACAGTTCCCAAAAAATCTGCCTTAAAAGTCAGTACAGTCCCTGCTGTGATGTCACACATTGGAAAATAGGGACAGCCAAAAGTGTCTTTACGGCTGTCCCTATTTCAACAGCTCTGCCACCGGACCAGACCACCGGAGAGGTGAGTAACCCTCTCTGGGGACTTAGGGTTGGGCTTGGGGGAATGGGAGTACTTAGGGTTAGGCTGTGGGGGGGGGGCCTTGGGTTAGGCCGCTGGAGGGGTGACTTAGATTTAGGCTGTGGGGGGGTGACTTAGGGTTAGAGTTAGGGAGTGAGGAGACTTAGGTTAAGGGAGTAGGGTAAGGGAGTAGGGAAGCCTTACCTTTCGGAGCACGGTGTTCGTGCCTCATTGAGGCATAAGCAATCAATATCCCAGACAGTTCTGAACTGGCCGGGAGCGAAGGGCCATATCAAAATAGGGCTGTTCGCTATGGGGACCTACACCCCGCATACACTAACAGATGCAACAGCTTGTGGGCAATATATTCAACATTTGAAGGGGATGTATGACGACAATAGGTGGTGTAAGTGGGATTTTTTTTATATGTTTATATTTTACAATATAAATGCTACGAGAATAAATAAGATAATGAAAAAATATGATTAGCAAAATAGTAAGTAACATAGGACTGAATTCACAACCCCGTAATTTTTCACATACGTGCCTAATTTTACGATTCTAGCTACTGCGCCTGCGTAGTAACTATTTTACGCAATCTACGCAGCGTTTCGTTACGTAGATTACATACACACTCAAGATCTCCCTCAATGTTGCAATGATCTGCTTTAGAGTAGTTACCTCGGCTTCCAAAGAGACAGATTACTCACATTTCTCACAGAGGAATGTACCTGCAAGTGTGCATACATATGACAAGACATGCATTGAGTGAGATTTTATAATCCTGCTGCCACTCATCTTGGACCGGATTCAGAGCTGCGTGTGTCTAAAGTACGCAAATATAAGCACGCGCATAGCAAGGCAACTCCCATGACACTCCCTTAGCATGGACGGGTTTTCGGTGACTTACGCTTCCATAGGGCACCCTTAACTGTATGTGTGTACTTACGTATGTGTGGACATGACTAACCGCGCCCTCAAAAGCTCATTTAAATGCCCCCCCCGCCCAACTTCACGTAACTTACAGAAGACAACTACGCCCCTCTCTAAGTGTGATTCAGAAGTCCATGTCTAATAAGCAAGTAAGTCAGGTAACCTTCAACCAACATTCTACAAAATGTTCTTGCTAGTGACAAGCCACATTCCCCATGAGGGAACTCCCAGGCATTTCAGCTGGCATTTAGGACTTGAAACTGCCAGTATAGATAGAGAATAACACAGAGAAGGAATATTTACAGACTTAGTCGTAATGTGGTATAAATGTTCATGATAAATAATTGTCTGATAGCTTATAAATATTTTGGTTCTAGTAAAAGGTAGAGTTAGCCTTTAAATGAAACTAGTTGCTTTTTCATTTAAAAAAAACTATCGGGACCTACTTCATGCCCCAATACCCTGTTCCAGTACTGGATTAAAGAGGTGCCCCGACAGAGCCCTGTGCCTGGACTACTTCACAATAGCGCATTAGTATTTGCATTCAGGGCCAGATTATCCATGAGGCGATCAGGGTGGTCGTCCCTGGGCCCCCACACACAAAGGCCCGCCACAAACTGCAGTTACAGAGGATGGATGTCAGTGATTGACATCCTCCTCTTAAGCACAGTGTATCGCAGACGCCATCATATTTCGGCAGCTGCGATAGTGTGCTTAAGAGGAGGATACACTGTGCTTAAGAGGAGGATGTCAATCACTGACATCCATCCTCTGTCACTGTAGCCGGGGCGCAAGGGGAGAGCAAGGAGGCGGAGCCTTCACATAGTGCTCCTACCCCCTGCCTGTACAGAGCTGGCTGTGCTATGCACAACCCCTGCTCTGTTTACAAGACGCCACGTGACCTAAGGTCAGAATTCTTCAGAGCGCGCACCGTGGAGGACAAAGCCGGAGGAGAGGCAGCAAAGGTAAGTTTACTATACAGTTTTAAACAATGTGGTTGAGGAATTGGTATTTTTAACATAGAGGGGGCACAAAGTCTGGGTGGACACAAATAAAAAGGGGGCAATAAGGTTTGCTGAAAACACATAAAGGTGACAATCAGATTGGCTGGATACAAAGAAGGGGCAATAATACTGGTTGGACACAGAAGGAAGGGGGAGAAGGCTGGTTGAATACAGAGAAGAAGGGGGTATACAGCTGACTGTACACAGAAGGAGGGGCAATAAGACTGGTTGCACACAGGAGGAGGGGAGGAGTGTCAATAAGACGTGTTGCACACAGGAGGAGGGGCAATAATGCTGACTGGGCAGTAATAAAGATGGGGTAATAAGACTGGTTGGACACAGAAGGAGGGGCAATAAGACTGACTAGACGGAAATAAATAGGGGGCAATTTTGCTGTATGTTAATGTGAAGCAGGGGCCCCCCATGATTTAGTTGCCCAGGGGCCCCCACAGACCTTAATTTGGCTCTGTTTGCATTACAAAGAGAAATCCAGAAACATTCAGACACTGTACAGCTATGCAATAACCCAATTAATCTAAGTAAGTTTTCAATATCTCAATTAAGCTGCAACAATTTCTTATAAATCTAATAGTTTTGTTTTTACTAATTTCTTATAAATATAATCTCTAAATGTTAGGAACACACAGACGGGTTTGATTAGCTAAGGATTCCTCTGCCAAGTACTAACTTCCCTTGGGCAAACTTCCAGTGGTCCTTTATTTTGCCGTTTGAATAGGACATCTTCCTTAATGCAAGTCAACAAATTGTAGACATTCAGAGAAACTGATAATGAAGTGGAAAATAAAAGGTCAGTTGGAGGTTTGTTTATTGAGATGAATACATTATTGGTCAGGAAAGGTCAGCAATGAGTATAAAGGTTCAGGGTGAGTGCGGAACTCAGAAAATGACAGCATAACTGAGCAGATGGATAACTCATTTTTTATCATGAGTAAAGTACAGCATATAAACTATAAAATACATTTCTAAAGCAGAAAAAAGAAAAAAATGATTTTTGTTGGGCTTTCAATCAAATTACTATAGTAAAACAAAATGTATTATAATAATGGTAAATTGCTAAATGTAATACTTATATTGGAACTTTTTTTTTTTATGTACGATGTGCACTGATTAGCTTAAAATTATGGATAGAAAAAGCTTAGATGAACATCACAAGCGCTAATAAGAAAGAATAAGGGGAAATCAGTATGTGTAACAATGCAAATCAGTTGCTCATTTTTCAAAGGACTTAAGCTAATTACACACTATGGGCCTGATCCAGATCCAGACCTAAGCAGCGTAAGATCAGCTCAAAAGCCGATCTGCGCATGCGCCGGGCAGATGTTGCCCAGCGTTGCTAGGGAAACGCCCGATTGTGGATCGGGCGTCCGTAGCTTCAGCGAAGTAACGCTGGAGGGGGCGTCCCCCAGCGTTACCACGCTGAGGTTAGTGCAGGTAGGCGGGGGGAGGGAGGGTAATGAGGCTGGGAGGGTTAGGGTAGCCTTCAGGCGGCGTAACTCAGTGTAATTACGATCTAGCAGGGGGAGTGTCGGGGAAGTGTAACGCTGTTACGCTCAGCACAACAGCGTTACTCTGGATCAGGCCCTATGGGCCAGATCCAGACTTAAGATCTATGGGCCAGATCCAGACTTGCGCATGCGAGCAATTTTGCACCAGCCGCTGATGTCAAATCGTACATTAGTATTTACTGCGCATGCGCGTGGCAGATGTTATGCCACATAACTCACAGCATACTGCCCAGTCACATATCAGCAGCGTAACAGTGCACGAAGGGGCGTGCCAGCCATACGACACCCGTAAATTACACTTCGGAGGTGGGGTGAGGCATTTAAATCATACAGTATGGGCGTGCTTAGGCTCGTAAGTACGTGAGGCCTATACGTACGTCAGTAGTTACGCTGTGTAAAGTTAAGGTAGGGTTCGGGAAGCGTAAAACGGCCAAAGTAAGTACAGGCGAGGGGAGTGCCGAGGGGAGTGCACAGGGGAGTGCATAGGGGAGTGCATAGTAAGGCAAAGGGTAGAAGGGATATAGGTCGGTAGCTGGAGGGGGCTGTAGGGTCCATGGACTGTATTCACAGATCCGTTTTCACGTGCAGTTGCGTGCATATTTTTAGGTACGTTTTAACAGCGCATGCTTAGTAACTCTATTTACGTAATTTACATTAAATATACGCACGTAGGTGCTTTAGGCACAGACATGTGAATCGCACTTGGGGACATACATACGGATGGGCAGGGTAGAAATACGTACTTGAAAATTTACATGAAAGTGGGTGGGGTGAGGCATTTAAATGAACGCTTGAGGGCGCGGCTATAAAGAATCGCACGCACGGAAGACATATACACACGTAGGAACACACGTAAAGAACAGAGTGGTCTATGGAGGTGTAAGTCTACGATTGCACAGCTGGGAGGGGGTGTTGGTGGGTGTTGGTTTGCTAAGTGCGTGCGTTTAATTGTCTACTTTTATAAAAATGGATCTCTGAATCTGGTCCCTAGTCTACACATGCAGCGCATATCAGCGTAAGTTACCGAAAACCCGCCAGTGTGAGGGGAGTGTCATGGGTGTGGCCTTGCTGCGTGCGTGCGTATTATTGCGTACTTTTAAAAAATGGATCTGTGAATACGGCCCCATATTAGGTATTTTGAGAATAGGAGAGACAAGGGCATGCTTGAAAGAGGAAATACCAGACGAGAGGGAAAGGTTGAAAGGGTGGGCTAGATGGGAGCAGGAAGTTTGGGAGGTGTTTGAGAAGGTGTGACGGAATGGGGTCCACAGGACGGATTGAGGGTTGTGAGGATATTATTATGGAGTGAATTTTGGCATTTATGATGTTGGGGGGGCAGGGGGGGGGGGTGGGGTGGGGAGGGATGGGGGAAGCAGGGTGGAGGAGATCATTTTGGATGAGAAGTAGGAGGCAGAGTTGGAAGCAGAGATAGAGGGTGGGATGGAATGCGGGGGCGGGACAGGAGGGACAGGAGAGTGGTAAATGTGGCAAAGAAATGACAGTGGTTGGATGCTTAGGAGATAATAGAATCAGGCAAGTGGCATATGGACAATCAGGAATTCTGAATTATCTGAATATTGGACAGAAGTGTTTGTGTTTTCATATAAACTGATTCATGCTAAACACTATACTATAATTAGGCCAATCAACTGCTTATCATCTGATCATCCCAATTATCGTATAGTGTATAGCCAGCTTAAAACTTAATAATTGGGTTTGTTTCTGTTTTAATGACATTGGATACATACCAAAATCTTTGTGATTGTGTAGTGTTATGTTAAATCATTTGTTTTTCTTATTTCCCTGCTATAGTTGCAGAATATTTAGAAATCATTCAGAAGTCATTCTATTAATAATGAAGAAAATGCTGCTTTCAATCTCAGTAATTTCATTTTCAAAATTGAGTTTCCTTTAGCGAACAGCATTTTTTTCCTCTATAGTTTTAAAGCCTCATGTAGGATTGGAAGCATTTGTGTTCTGTCCATAGTAGGAAAAGCCAAAGGCCTTGAAAAAAAGCGTCAAATGGCAATACTGAGTCGGATGCACCCCATGATGTAAATTCTAGCATATATGGCATCAGAAAAGAAGAGTAGCATGTAGAGCACATAAAGATGCAGTCTCACAGTGTTAAGCTGACTAAATGCAATACAATAATTAAGCTGTGTAGCATTATGGTCCAATTAATCAGATTGTCGTTTAGTGTATGGCAAAAACCTATTTGTCAGAAAGCAAGCAAAATGGTCTTAACAAGCATCAGAAAGCAAGCAAAATGGTCTTAACAAGCATTCAGGTCTATACTTCCTTGTTGTCATGTTGGCGGCAGTCTCCAGCTGTGCCCGCTCCAGGAGGTGGCACACTCACTGTTGGCAGCCTCCAGTCCTGTATTCCAGGTCATTGGCCCAGATACAGAACTACATCCGCTAGCATATTTACGCTAGCCGGAGACGTAACTGTGAACGTATGTACCATCCTAGTATCAAGAGTGTAACTACAGACGAAGGGGCGTGCCAGCCTTATGACACCTGTAATTATGCTTCGTAGGCGGGGTGAGGCACACCTGTAATTATGCTTCGTAGGCGGGGTGAGGCACTTAAATCGTACAGTGTGGGTGTGCTTAGGCGTATAAGTACGTGCAGCCATTACGGCCGACAGGAGTTACGCTTTGAAAAGTTAAGGTAGGGTTTGGAAAGCGTAAAACGGCAAAAGTCCGTACGGCCGAGGGGAGTGTCTAGGGGAGTGCATAGTAATAACAATAGCGTAAAAACGTTATGCGTCGAAACGGAAAGGGAACGAAGGTCTGGATCTACCCCAATGTTGGTGCAGTGTGGATGCCTAGTCTGGCGCCAGCTCCGGCGCTCTCCGGTGCATGGGTGCTGCAATGTTGCTTCTAGTCATCTGACCTGTTCCAGCCAACCGGAGTCCAGCACCTCTTTAAACCTGCTGCACAGAACAACTTGTTCACTCAGGGTGCCTGGTTGCTCCCCAGCGCTGCATCATTCATAAGCCTCTCAAGTCTGTTCCAGTCAAGCTTGTCAAGTCCTGGTCCTGTCCTGGTCAAGTCCAGATCCAGTCCTGGTCAAGACCAGTCCAGTCTTGCTTGTCAAGTCCAGGTCCATCCCCTGATGAGTTGTGAGTACTGTTAACACATATAGAAATGATGATGATGCTATCTCTGTGTTTCCTGATTCATTGATTTCTATCCAAGAAACCCATAAAAAAAATTCCTTTAGTTTTGGAAATCCATAGAGCTAAACAAAAACAAATGAGGCAGAACTTTGCATAGACTTTACTGGATAAAACACTACACACTAGGACCAAGGACTGGATTCACACTTGTGATCCGTAGGGGCGGATACACATGTATCCACACCTACTTGTCCGGTCCCCTCTCCTGCTCTACCCCCATTTTTAGGTGCCTAATGGTGCCTAAAGAAGCCTCTGCTTCTTAGGTGTGAATTAGGGCCCAGATTTAGAGTTTGAAATTAAAGAGGAAAGTCAAATAAATTGTATTCTTTGCATGCAGGGATATATCTTTGCTTTGGTAACTGCTCACAGATAGCTTTACTTTTACACTGTTATTTAGACTTGGGCTAGGAAACATCACCTCTCAACTCTAATACTGTTTGTAACAGATTAAAACTCCCTGGAAATCAACATAGTTTTGCCCAGGTGTAACTTTCCTCTCTAATTTTTAAACTCTGGATCTGATCCTAGATGGCTTTCTTCAGTTATTAGGACAGAGTCTAATACCCCTTTCACATCACAACCAAATTCCTGGATTTTTGGTCTTAGACCCAGGACTAGGCTCAAACAACCCAGGTCGAGTGGTGATGTGAAAGGTACTGGGACACTCGACTCGGGTCTAATGACTCAGGATTTAAACACGGTTCAAAAGCAGCTTGAAAGGTCCTGTGTGTTTTTTGCAACACCGGTCTCACACATAAGACACGATTGGAGGTTTTCACAGCACAGGAAAATGATGTCATTAAAATCAGCCAGCCTGATCAGACATAATGGCACACCTGAGAATGGAAGACGGTTGGGAGTTGCTCTCCATTAAGGAAGAAAAATAAGGGCGCAAATCACTGGCACTGTAAAGGATGCCTACATTTATTATAATATCGCTGAGAAGCTAAAAGAAAAGGGTACAGACAAAACACAGCAGCAGGTTGTAAACAAATTAATGTCATTAGGCAAATAATATGCGAAAGTCCATGACAGCAGGAGGAGCAGTGGAGCTGGGTGCATAGAGTGGCCATTATATGACCTGTATAATGAAGTCTTTGGCAACACAGCAAGTTCAAACCCTGTCTCGTTGTCATCTTAACTCACTGCTGCTGTTCCTGAAAAGTCCAAATCAAGCATGACATCAAAGTCAACCTTAGCCTCTAATGTTTGAAGACACCAGTATGTTTGAAGAGTGCACGTTAACTGAAGCCTCATCGGGACAAACTAACATCGCTGATGATCCGGTACCAGCCGCAGACTTGCATTCTGTGATAGTTATTTTTGTATACTTACTATGAATTATTTATCTTTATCCAATTTTTTTGTCTTAAAATGCTGCCCACACTGGACAGCATATTGTGGAAATTTTTCTAAAATCTTTGTCTTGCAAATTCCATGTTAAAAAGTCCAATATTTAATTTTTTGTATATTGTTAAAAACAAAAAAAGACATTGGCTTACAACTCTGCTTTTTATTTAGCAATAAACAAGCATATCCAATATCCTAATGTCTTTTTATTTCTATTTCCCTTTTCTGGTTTTTAGTTCCAAAAAATGCAAAAGAATAACCAAGGTAGACATTGTGACCAAAGCTATGACTGCTGTCATGTTTAAACAGCTTGCAGATATGGATTGAGCGATGCAGCAACAGGATGATGCATGTATGCAGCGGTTTCTTGATCACAAGAAGGAGCTGTAAAAGGAATTTCTAAAGGAACTATGGAGCATAAGCTTCGACATTAGCAGAGAGAATAGGGAGAGCAATATGGCTTTTATTCAAAAAATAATGCAAGGTATGAAAGTGCAAAAACCCCCACAACCCCACAATACCACCCTGAATGAATTAATACAGGCCAACCTGTTTCCCAGACTAATTTTCCAACAACTCGTCCTCCTACCCATTCCTCTGCCACAGATTTCCCGCAACATTGCAACCAATCCTCAAGCTACCATGGTCCTGCAGAGTACCGTGATTACACTGCCCATCAAGCCTCATCCCAGCAACATTGTGCACAATCTCACCATGAATTTCAAACACCTGACCTGCAATCAACCCAACAAGGTGCTAGTGCAAGGGAATACCTGCAACCAATTTATGAAGAATTATAGTTTATTTTTTGACCAACCGTTAAATGTAGGAATTGTTCATTGTTTGTTGTTATACTGCACTTTTGTACTGTATGTAATTAATCTTTACAGTTTTATATTTTTGCAAAAAATGCAATTTGAAAAAGTTGAAGGTAGCATATGTGGTAATATGCAATGCGAACATACTGAAATTCAATTAAATTTGCTATTCAAATTTGTCCATAAAGGTTACTGAATACTGAAGAGGGTGGAAAGTATGTGTTCTGCACAGTTATTAGGGCACTCACCCTCACTTACTTCTATATCAGATGGCTTCTGTAGTTGAGAGCCCAGTAGGGTTCAGGCAGAATCAGCTTTTTTAGTATTTCACATATGTTATGTAAAATACAGCAAGCAGCTACCAACAACCGCCTCCATCTTCCTTTTTAAACGACTCAAAGGCATTTTCCACAACCATCCGAGCTAAGCTGAGGGCATAGGTGTAGCCGACTTGTTCAAGAGAGAGCTGATGGTGTTGCTTGAAGCCTTTGCCACAAGAGTAGGCTGCATCACCGATGATGTGCACTGGGATCTCAACACCATCCACAGTCTTGGACTTCTGTAAGGTAATGAAACATGTTTCAATATATAATAGGGATAAAAATATACTATACACAGATACGCATGGTCCTCTCTATGGGAAATGTACATACTATACCTAGATACAGATGGTCCTTACTATGTGAAATGAACGTAGTCTACCCAGATACACATTGTCTGCACTAAAATCATCTTAAATAAGCGTATATATATTTCACTCTCTTGGGAACAAGTATCTGCCTTGATCCTCCTCTGCAAGGTGATAGAAGTCGGAATTGGCCAACACTCGGGCGTCACAAGGAGCATCCAAGCCTGCCAATAATGACAAACCAGTAACTAGCCCTTACTGTAGAATACATTGCACCTACCACCCTGCGTTTACACTATATGCATACCATCCCGTCCCACCAATGGAAACCTTCCATTACTGAAGTCTGAATCCTGAGGATACAAATCCCTAATGAAAAAGCACTATGTGCACAAGCAAAATGCAATCATTTTTCTGCAACTGGAACATGAGCATTTCATTTAAGTTAATGGCTCCAGATATTGCTACGGACAGTGTAACATTTAGTATGACCAGCTTTAAAGTACTGGGGTGAAAGGTTTGATTCTTTACCAAGGCGCTGTGTGTTAGGAAATGTTGCTGCAATCTCCAGTGGGTGAATATGAAATGTTCCCTGGTGCCAATACAAAAATAAACAAACAAATGAATTGAGTGGCAGATCCATTGCTTACCCCTTGCTGTTTCTTTCTTCCAGATTAGCTGACAGAATCAGGTTAGATATGAACTGTAAGTGTATAATCTGTTTAGATATACTGTGTGGAGTGACAAGAATACTAATAACAATAAACAATAGTGATGACCAGGGGTGGCTTGGTATAGATAAACCTCTGTTTAATAATGTGAATAACAACTTCCCCTTTTTCCATTTATTATTTAAGACATTCAAACTCTAATAATAGTGTCTGGTATATTTATAGACATATTTATTACTAATGTGTATTTACACTCCCACCTCATTGCCCGTTCTCTTATATTTACTTATTGGTTCCAATTAAATTAGATTCGTGCACCACAACAGACAGGAAAAAATTTGCGGTGCGGTTATTCCTGTCTATTACTGTAGCCGATTTTTTTGCGTACCTCTATGAAGTGCAAATAAAAATACAAAAAAAATTTGCACAATTAGCTTCGCACCACAAGATTTATTTATTTATTAACAGGTTTTTATATAGTGCCATCAGATTAAATAGCTTTACAATTTAACAATCATTATAACAAGAATGGGTGGTAACAGACACTCTATAGGATATTAGGCATATTTTTAGGCATATTGGGCATTGATGCATAAGGGCAAGTGCTATAAATCACAGAACGAACCAGCCAGCTTGCATGGTAAAAGTGCTCAGTGCTCTGTAAAGACACACAGCGGTGTTAGTAGAAAACTGAGGGGAATTTTATTATAGAGTGAAAGTGAACAAGTTTGTGTTAATCATGAAAAGAGAGCCATATAATTTAGTTTAGTAGTTGTAAATTTACTTACCTACTTTTGTCTCCACTGATTGCATACATTGGTCTTACACACAGGATATGTCACCAGGCACTGTACTATGAGAGGAATATTTATATATGTATTACACTGACAGTGGCACTATAAAATACAGAAAATAAGGCAGTTGGGAAAGAGATGAATAAGGGCAGGATTAAGGTTTGTTTGGACCCATGAGCAACAATGAGGCCCCTGCCTCACATTACAATAATTCTTGGTAATAAGTATACACAATACATGTAATCAAAGTAAGATACACATGTACATGACACTATACCAGCAACAGCATACACATTTTAAAATAATACCTTTATTAGCGGAACAAACTGAATATATGCTATAAATTTATAAGACAAAATAAACGTGGTGAAAATTTCCCCCAGGAGTTGAATTTAATAGAGATATTAATATCAGAGTGCTAACACCTAGGATCAGTGACTGCCCAATCTGATCAAACAGAAATAATCAATAGAATAGTCCAGGTGGCTAAATAATAATACCACAAGGGGAACATATAACATAAACAATTTTTAATAGTAATAATAAAATAAATATAAGGAACCTAACAAACAATGAGAAAGAATTCACAAAAAAAAGAAGTCAATACCAGTATGACATAAAAGCAATTGAAAACTGCGTGAATCCTTTGTGAATATGAAGCTTCCAGAATTAAAGTGTAATAAATGTCCAATGGAATCTCATGGAAACATATATTATATGTTCACCTTGTGATATTATTTAGCACTACCTGGACTATTCTATTGATATGCTATAAATGCCCCTATAACATTTCTTGTTATGTCCCCGTAATGTAGCTCTTTATTCCTCCTTAATTGTGCTCAGATTATCTTTCTTAATAGACCTCTATATACTCCCATATTAGGACTTGATATGATATAAAGCATTATTATAGGTGATAATTTGAACGCAATCAGGGCTTTATATTTCTCCTTAGTTTTGCTCAAAGTATCCAGTTCATAATAGAGATCTATTACTCCTTTCTACATATATAGAGGTCTACTATGAGTGATTAATTGAATAAACACCTAAAAGTATGAGGTATGTAGACAATATATCCAATAATAAAACTCTTTATTTCTCCTTAATTGTTCAATCATTATAAAATTTTAACGATTGTAAAATACAGGGTGCAGTTCTAAGGTCTTCTATTTTTTTCCTGAAAGCACATACACCAGAAACTATTGACACCTCTCTACACCAGAAACTATTGACACCTCTCAACATAGTCTCCCTAGGCGAGGGTGTGTTAAGACTAGAGATGAGTGCCGACCCTGTGTTTTGGTTTTGATTCTAAACCTTTGTTGTGTTTTGGTTTTCTTTTTGGTTTTGGATCTGTATATTATTTTAAATTGCTAAAAAATGCTAAAATCAAGTCATTTTTATGTATATTTGCTCCTAAAGCATTATTAATATGAATAACATTAATTTCCAGTCATTCCTAGTCAAATTGGACCACCTCACAGTTCACAAGATTAAGGTTGTTTGGTACATGCTACCATATATTGTCTAGTATCCTACTCTCAACTTTGTGACATTGGTCAAATGTATTCTCATGTATTGGTATTGTTATATAACATATGAAATGACAAGATCTATGGTCCCTTCCACAGTAAATATGTATATAAATTCTATAGTTTATAAAAGGTTTTTAAAAAACTATTGTATAAATAAAGAGGAAAAAGTGTGAACAGGACTTGCTGCAGGGTGAAGAATATAGAAGCTGCTATTAAGCAGTATATTCCTAGTACTATTTAGCAGACTAAGGGCCAGATTTACTTAACTGCGGGTTTGGAAGAGTGGAGATCAGATATTAGCTGACATTCTCTAGTAAGGAAGTGAGAGCTAGAATCGGATTGGTTGCTATAGACAACATCTCCTCTTTTCCACCCACAGCTTAGTAAATCTGGCCCTAAGGGTTAATGGCTCTTAGCACTTGTATGAGTGGCAGAATAGTGGCTGCAGATTTGTCACCCTATTGGCTGAGCACCCCTGCAGCCTTGTCACACTATTGGCTGGCCACCCCTGCCTATGTGCATGACTACTGTCTGTGTGTGGCACTGTGTGTGGCACTGATGGATACATAGACCCCTCACACTGTCACTCCATGTGAAATGTTTGGGGAAACTTGCTCCTTTGTTATGGTAACTACCCTGTGCTGGGAACCCACTTATATGTCTGTCTAGCCAACAAGCCAATGGAGCCATGCCCCTTTTCATGGCACCTGCAAAGCCAAAGCCCCTTTTCAAGTTAATGTTTTTTACTTTCTTTTTTATTAAATAATTATATTGGGGGTGTTTCTGGGCTACCAGAATTTCCCCATGGGTGGCCTACTGTGTCTCTGACAGTCTAGCTGTGATCCTGTGTTTCTTACCTTGTGTGTAGCTCACTTAATGGCATGTGAGGACTGTTTCTTCAGCAAGGCTGCAGGGAAGCTGCTAATAGGGTTGACTGGATTAAAGGTGAGTGCAGGGGGGATGGTTGCCCCTTAGCAACTATAGGTGCACTCCTTATATCACTCATCCCAGACATTCTGTTTAGTTTTTCCACTCAGTTCAATAAAGTTGTAGTTGCTTAACAAAAAAAAAGTCTCCACAAGCCTACCTGTATGTTCAACCCTCCGTGATTGACTGATCACAGTCATGTGATACTTCATGTGGTGTTTTGCCTTGATTACAGATCCGAATTTTGTGGGAGGAACTGAGGCATGGCTCGGTTTAACTCGGAACCCCAAAGTTCTAATGTGTTGGATTTCACAGAATCTGAACCGCTCATCTTTAGTTAAGACCACTGGAAAATCGCTGCCACAAGGGCTGCACGACTGGAAAACATTGGGAAAAGTTAAAAATCACACGGTGCAAGATCAGGTGAGTAGGGAGCATGAGGTAGCACTTCAAAGTTATTGTCACAGAGAAACAGCTGCAGATGGGCCACCCAATGAGCAGGAACATTGTTGTGATGGAAGAGCACAGACATGGACTTTTGTGGACGTTTTTTCCGCAAATTCTGGAAGGGACCACTTCTCCAAAACTTCTTGGTGTAATGGATCCGGGGAGTTCAGTAATCCAAGTACAGTGGACACACTGGTGAACTGAGTACAGGAAGTTTATTTTACAGAACACAGAGCAGAGGGGATCACAAAAGCATAAAAGTTGACATGATGAGAAATGCAGGAGAGTGACACACGAGACAAAGGAAAGAAACCGAGGCAGATGGCACACGAGGAGGAGAAAGAGCTAAGAGTACAGACACATACTGGTGGATGGTGAACAGAGGAAGAAACACGAGCACTAGGAATAAACAAGGAGGCCAAGCACAAGTACTGAAGCAAAGTGACAGAATGAAGAAAAATTCAAACACAGAGAATGAGATGACAGACACAAGGAAAGAAAACACAGAGAACATGGAATGCAGAGATACAATGAAAAACATACAAATGACAATAGCTCAGAATATAAGGAATGCTGAATACAAAGGAAAACAAACATCAGGCAATGAACACAGTAACACTGGGAAGCAATGGCAATGATGAGTAGCAGAGAATCCACAGAGTATTGTAGCCTTAGTGAATATCCTTAGTGAATAGATTTTAAAGTGAGTAATTTTTAAGTGATTAGTAGAATTCGGAGTTACACTGGAGTTAAACATAAGTAAAACAGAGGGAACCCAACAAACACTTCCACTAAGAACTTTTCAACAGCAGCTGTTAAAGTCAACTACTTTACAAGAACAAATCTTCAGGTTAGTGTTTTTTCTAATCCTCTCCAGCTGCTCTTGCTTATACCACTACTACTTGCCTTCTTCCTACCCTAATGGCCATGGCCTCTCCATCCACCTTCCCCCTCCTCTCCAACACCTTCTCCCTCCCCATCCTTCCTACTTGCATCCTACCCTTTCCCACTCCTCCATCAGTCTCTCCTTCACTTTCCATCCCCATCATCACCTCCCATCCCTGTCCCACCTCCCTCGCTTGTGCTTCACATTGCTCCTGCAACACCTATAATCTCTTCCACATCACCCCTCCTCCCACTCTTCCATTCTCCTGCTCTCTGTTGATCCATTTGTAACAATCTCCCTGCCATCCATGACCTTTTTATCTTCAACTCTTGCAACCTTCTCACCATTAGTGAAACCTGGCTCTACACCTCGGACACTGCTTCTCCTGCTGCCCTCTCCTATGGAAGCCTCTCCTTTTCCCACACCCCTAGGCCTGGCAAAGGCATCTTGCAGTGGTGTGGACATCCTCCTCTACCCTTCCTTCAGCATTATACCCCCTGAGCCCTCTCTTTCCTCCTCCTTTGAAGTACACCGCATCCACCTCTACTACCCCATCCAACTCTGTGTTGCTGTTGTCTACTGGCCCCACCTCCAAATTGACTTACTCCCTTTCTATCTTCTGACCTCTCTTCACTCATCCTAGGTGATTTCAACATCCCCATTGACAACCTCTCTGACCCCAGCACCACCAAACTTCTCTTGCTCTCCTCCTCCCTTGGCCTATCACAGTGGACTTCCGCATTCCCTCACAACCTGGGCCTTCTTTTCTACCACTCATGATTCCCTTCACACACATTTCCACCATGTCCTGCCTTAACCTAATCACCTTTCTCTACAACGCCCTCTCCTCCACCATTAATGCTGCCTGCCCTCCCTCAGCTGTCTCCTTTTACAGCGCCAACCCCCAACCCTGGCACTTCGGTTCCTAAAAAAAAATTCTCCCATACTGCGGATCACATCTGGAGGAAATCCTGTTCCCTCACAGACTTTCTTTTTTTTAGCTCTGCCCTCGCCAAACAATCCTTCTTCAAGTTCCTCATCCTCTCCCAATCGTCTACTCCCCTCCCACCCCAGTGGCCGCTACAGACACTATTGACACTATTGATCATGATGACAATTGATGAAAGTGTTGTCATCATGTCTCAAAATCAACCGACATATTTACATACATTCAGCCTTGTGTTCTTTAGTTAGATCAACAAATCTGGAAAAAAAACTTTCCACATTTTTAAGTCTCTACGCGGAATGGTATGCACAAAACCTGCAGAAATGCTGAGTTTGGAAGCGATCTCTTCCATGGTCGATCAGCAGTCCTGCATAGACACTTCTTCCACTCATGCAATCATGTTGCAAGATTGGCTAGTGCGTGGTCATGGCTGCTTCGATTCATTATTGCACAAGCTTTTTAACCCATGAACAAACAATTTTCACATCCATGACACCTTCTAAAAATGTTTCACTCAACTGAAGATTAATAAAAGTGGGTGTTAACCCATGCAGATGAACAAAACAGTTGATAACGCTCTGCTCTTTGAACTTCAAAATTTGCCATTTTTAGTGTTTAAAATGCTCCTACCAGCAGGTGAAGCCACAAGCATTTTATAAACTGAATGGTGATGCCATTTGTCTCTTAAAACATACCCCAAGTTCTACCTGCTCCCATAAAAAAAAAAAAAAATAATGTTTTCCAGGTCTACTCAAATAATCACTAGTAATATAGGGCCGGATCCTGACCTACAGGCGGCATCGTAGTGTGGAGTGCACGCCCCGTGCACTCCCCGCTGTCTGTAGTAAATCTGGACACTTACGTGTCCAGATTCCTACCCTAACTGTTATGATCAGGTTTTAGGCCTTACGGCCACATAGCTGATCATGACGGGGCTTCCGCCCGCCCTGTCTCCTAATTAGCATGTCTATATCCGCCTTTACGGCGGAGATACGACATGCGTACTGGGGGAAGCCCCCTTTTCGTGAGAGCCGACCATTATGGCGTCGTAAGAAGGTTGTGCGCATACGCACAACTTTCATTACACGGGAATTACGTACGAGCTGTATGTAATTCCCCTAGCAACCATTCCTTAGAATCCGGCCCATAATGACTACAACCTGTGGATCATGTCACATATGTCAGTCACTAATAAACACAACTCTTCAATTTACTTCCTTCTCCTCCTTTTATCCTACTGCTATCTTGCTTACTGCACCATCCGTTGCTTTGCTCTGCTTCTACTCTTCACTTTTCCTTCTTCTCCTCCTTTCTCCAAGTTTTTCATTTATGTCCCAGAAGAAAAAAGGATAAAGACCCTAGTGCAATATTGTTTATTATTGGGATACACAATCAATTCCCAAAAATGCTACTCACATTATTGTCTCTTGTTAAGAATTCTCATCAAGGTTTCTTTTTTAGGTTTCTCCTCCTCTGGTCCCCACAATCGTCCTCTTCGGATCTCTCCTCAAGAAACGGGCAAGAAAGGACAAAGATCCTAGTGCAGCACAATCACAGTAGGTAAGTATGACAGTAAATACAAATGCCTACTTACGCTTCCTGTGTCTTGGATGTGAACATGTAATATAATTATTTTCCTTTTTAGAGCTGTCTCATCATGGACATAGGAAAAGCTCCAAACTCCCCCCCCCCCAGATCCTTTTTTCGTATGATCTCCAAAGTGCAGAGGGAATCCTTACACAGTATTATTACACCAGGTAAGTGACTTACTTTACCAGTTATCTGTTTACACTTTTAGTTTTCTAATTGGTGCATCTAATATATTGTGCTTCTTATCTCTGAACGCTCAGCAGTGGAGGTCTGGATCTTGTTCAGGAAAAAAAATGTTCAATTTAATTTATGAACATTATAGCCACCAATTAAAAAATAATCCATTGGGCAATGTAATACTGCCATCTACTGTTTTTCATAGTCATTTTATTTGGGTATAATTGATTCAGTACCATGATACTTTTTAGCTGGGAACATGCAGCCAAGCCTGCTAACCGAGCACCAAGCGGCTTGGGAGATAAAAGGGTAAGTGTGGCCAATAGGAGGGCTCGGATTAAACGTGAATGTCAGCTGCCGCATCATCACTGTATGATGCCTCGCTGTCAGAGAACAGCTGATAGTCCATGCATCCAGCGCCTGGTATCAGTGGAGTGAATGACATGTGTCCACACCAATCGTGGGGGGTGGGGGTCCCCGTTGTGAACGGCCCTATTTCAATAGGCCTGTTCTCTCCCAGCCAGTTTCAAACTGGCTTGGAAATCAATTGCTTCTGCCTTCAGTGCTCCAAATGGTAAGTATCCTCGATCCGTTCCCTAATCCCTACCCTAACCCTCCCTTCCCCGCAGCCTGACCCTAACTCTCTCTCTTCCCTGCAGCCTTACACTAACCCTCTGTTCCCCACAGCCTGATCCTAACCCTAACCCTCCCCTTCTACAGCCTTAACCCTCCCTTTCCTAGAGCCTAAGCCTAACCCTCCCCCTAACACTAAAAGTCCATGGAAAGGTTACTTACCTTCCCCACAGCCCCACCTGATGCATTTTTTTTGGATCTTGGAGTGGATGCCAATTGTTTTCCTTAAAAAAGAAGTTTTGGCCTCTACATTCCCCACACTTGGTAGGAAATCTGGACACGGGGCTTCCTAATCTACATGGCTATCTCCGCCTATATGGCGAAGATACGACCATCGTAAATTTTTTGCTGGCCCCTTTTTCGTACCGGCCGGTGTACGTAACAAAGTTACAAGTTAGGTTACAGAGGAATTACGCATGCGGCATGCGTAATTCCCCTGTTGTATGTTCTACAGGATCTACCCCTTTGTCCTTAATGGAGCCCTTCGGAATCGCTGCGTGAGGTCAATGAGTCATAAAGGAGCAGTCTGGTAATCTTGGTTTCTGTCTTCTTGAGCCAAATCTGGATCTTGGTCCTGCGGAATTCTGGACCCACAGATATATTCAGTTGTCTTTGTAATCTTCCTAAACTTTTCTGTATTTTGTTTCTTAAATATCAAAAGATCTTTTTTAAACTTGCCAACATCCAGTTAGTGGACGAGTCCTCATTAAGAGTTTGGAGACCTGTGTGTTCAAGGTTTGATATATCTTGCTTAATGGATGTTATTTCAGAGTTGACCTTATCAATTACTAATACCATAAGGTCCAGTGAACATCGGTTTAGTATTTGGCACTAGTGTAAGCAAAAGGTTTTGTCCCCCCTGCCTAATGTAGGCTGGTTTCTGATTCTAAATCCTTGCGGTATAAGGTTCTGCTTGTGGTATTGTGAGAGTGCTAGACCATGTAGTTTGAGTTCAATGGCTTGTTTCTTTAATTTAATCAAGTCTTGGTATATCTCACTAGGTGTGTTGGTATAAAATACCAATGAGTTGGTGTAGCAGAGTATGTACACACATATACACAAGATGGTGGTTGCTCAAATCAATTTATAAATTAATCTAGAGCAGGTGCTAGAAATATGGGGGAATCTTACAGATACAAAAAAAGTCACCCTAGCACTGTTGCATTAACCAGTAACTAGCCATGACAGTCTATCTTTAAAATAAAATTTTGAGAGATTTGTTACATACATTTGCAAATATATGATAAGCCACCAGCCACTTACAAGGCTTCTCTGTTTTGGTGGTACTAACTCTAATACCCACACAAAATGGAAGTTGCTCAGATCAATTTATAGGTGAATGCAAACAGGTGCATGAAAGGTAATGAACAGGTAATGAAAAGGGTAATTTGCTAGCAACAGAAACAAGGAAGAGAAAATGCCCCAGCAACACTGCCACTAACCAGTAATAGACTATACCATTCTATCTGTAAATAAAACACAGAAATGTCTGTTATACATATTTGCAAATATATGATAAGCCACCAGCCACCGTCAAAGTCTTTCTGCTTATGGTTGTCTTAACTCTAACAATGATAGTCCCAATGTTGGGAGTCCCAACTACCATCACAGTCCTAACTTTGGGTCATTATAATATGTATTTTAAAACTCCCTGCAGAGGTCCCCAAGTCTCAAAAATAGCTACTCTGGAAGCATGTCTGGGATAGCAGCTGAGAGGAGGTGCTATTCTAGAGTAGCTATTTCCAGAGTAGTATATATATCATATCAAATGAGACTTTGCACAACTCTGTCATGATCATGGTACTTTTCTCTGCCCATTATGTATTTTGTTTACCTTTGTTGATCACATGACCTTCTTTCAGTTTCCAGCACTTCCTGGTTTTCACTCTCTGCTGCAGGCATTAGTTCACAGGTGAGGCTCATTGTCTTGTTGGAGGTCACTGATCAGCAGCTCTATTTAAACCCTCCTATGATGTCTCTTCACCTTCAGAACAACAGGTTTCTTTGCTTGCTGATATTGCATCCTCGAGTCCTCTCGTGTGTTCTGGCTCCCTGGTTGCAGGTCCTCTCTCCAGTTCTTGGTTCTTGTTCCTGTTATGCGGTCCTCAGCCCCAGTTTTCCAGTCCTTGGTTCCTGTGTTCCATTGTAACTAGTTCCTGCCTGTGCACTTCCAGTGTCCACTGCTCTGCTTTAGACTTGGGCTGAGAAACATCAGCTCTCGACTCTGATACTGTTTGCAACAAATGAAATATGACTCCCCTGTATCACGGCCTGAGGACTGTGGGAACCACTGGTGGGCTGGTCAGGGGGCGGAGTCGGGGTCTCGAAGACGAAGCAGGGTGCTCTTAGGTAGTGTTTGTGCATAGAAGGTGTCAGTGATGTACACTTGGGCTAGACAGCAGGACCACGGACTGGACTCAGGCAGGTAAACGGGTCTGGAGTCAGGCAGGAGTACAGGACCGGATTGCAGACTGGAGTTCAGGACTGGAGTACAGGACTGGATTGCAGGGCTGGAATGCAGGGCTGGATTGCAGGGCTGGTTTGCAGGGCTGGATTGCAGGGCTGGAATGCAGCCTAGGATTGCAGTCTGGATTGCAGGCTTGGATTGCAGGCTTGGATTGCAGGCTTGGATTGCAGGCTTGGATTGCAGGCTTGGATTGCAGGCTTGGATTGCAGTCTGGATTGCAAACTTGAACTGCAGACTTGGAT
>WWET01002838.1:198490-214297 GCA_011038615.1 Limnodynastes dumerilii | reverse complement strand
TACATAACATATAAAATTCAATACAATAATTAACAGAGGGTATAAAATACATGAACAAGGAATACAATACATGTAGATACATGTACAGTACATGTACAAAGCAAAATTTAAATACAGTACAAAAAAAAAAAGGGGAGTGTAGGAGCTATAATTATTATTATTAACGTTTATTTATAAGGCGCTACACAGTATCTGCAGCACCGTACAAAGGCAATAGCAAAGACAATAGCTACATATAAAATTCAATACAATAATTAACAGAGGGTATAAAATACATGAACAAGGAATACAATACATGTAGATACATGTACAGTACATGTACAAAGCAAAATTTAAATACAGTACAAAAAAAAAAAGGGGATGTGTGTGTAGGAGCAGATGAGTAACGAAAGAGAAAGACAGTGGAGAGAAAAAGGTGAAAAGGGATGAGGACAAGGAAGAGGGGTGATGACAATAGGGAGGAGGACCTTGCACATAAGAGTTAACATGCTAAGTGAGAGAGGACAAATAAACGGGAGACACAGGGATGAAGATGGGGAGGACAAGTAAGTTTAGGTGGAGGAAGGGTAGGCTAGCCTGAAAAAGTGGGTTTTGAGGGAGCGGGGAGGAGAGATAGATTTGAGTGTCGTCGGCATAGAGGTGGGAGTAAAAGCCAAAGGAGATGATGAGGTCACCCAGAGAAGAGGTGTAGAGTGAGAACAGAAGGTGACCAAGGACTGAGCCCTGGGGCATGCCAACAGGAAGAGGAGTGGTAGGAGAGGAGGAGCTAGGGGTTATGACAGAGAAGGAGCGGTCTGAGAGATAGGAGGAGAACCAGGAGTGGACAGAGCCAGAGAGGCCGAGGGAGCGAAGGGTGTGGAGCAGAAGAAGGGGATCAATGGTGTCAAAGGCTGCTGATAGATCCAGGAGGATGAGAAGGGAGAAGTGGCCCTTAGATTTGGCAGAAAGGAGATCATTTGTAACCTTAGTCAGGGCAGATTCAGTGAAGTGCATGGGGCAGAACCCAGATTGGAGAGGGTCCAGGATGGAGCTGTCGGCAAGGTAGCCGATTAGATGCTTGTAAACCAGTCGTTCAAGCAACTTGGAGGCAAAGGGTAACAGGGAGATAGGTCGGTAGTTGGAGAGTGCAATGGGGTCAAGGGTTGGTTTTTTAAGGATGAGGAGACAAGAGCATGTTTAAAGGGGAAGAGGAAGGAGCCAGAGGAGAGGGATTAGTTAAAGAGGTGGGCAAGATGAGAGCAGGTGGACAGAGAGAGAGAGACCGGAGAAGATTAGAGGGGATAGGATCAAGTAAACAAGTTGATGGAGAGGATGCCAAAAGAAGTGAGTGAATTTCTTCAGCTGAGGTAGGGATGAAGGTAGACATTGGTGGGTGGCTAGGGAGGAGAAGAGAGGGTGGAGATTGGAGGGTGGAGATTGAGATGGAGGAGAGGTGACAGTAGAGGAGAAGAAGCTCCTTATGGAGTCGATCTTGGAAGTGAAGAAGGTGGCAAAGTCATAGGCAGAAATGGAGAGAGGGAGGGGGGAGGAGGGGGGGACAGAAGAGAATTGAAGGTGGCAAAGAGGCAACAGGGCTTAGATGATTGGGAAGAGGATGAGGGAAAAGAAGGAATGCTTGGCAAGGGCAAGAGCAGAGCTAAAAGAAGAGAGCATGAACTTGAAGTGGAGAAAGTCTGCAAGGGAATGGGACTTCCTGCATAGGCGTTCTGCAGTACGGGAGCATTTCTTTAGGAATCCAGTGAGTGGGGAGTGCCAGGGTTGGGGGTTGTAGCGGCGAAGGGAGACAGAGGAGAGAGGGCAGGCAGCATCAAGGGTTGAGGACAGGGCATTGTTGTAGAGTGAGGTAGCTAGATTAGGGCAGCACATAGTGGAAATGAGTGCAGGGATCAAGGGAAGACGTGAAGGCCACAACATCAATGGAATTGAGGTTCTTGCAGGAAAGTATACGTTTGGGGGGTGGGGAAGGAGAGGGAGAGGAAGAGAGGGAGAAGGAGATGAGATGATGATCGGAGAGGGGGAAGGGAGAGATGGAGAAGTCAGACAGGGAGCATGAGCATGAGAAAACAAGGTCAAGGGTGTGACCCCGGTTGTGGGTAGGTGCTGAAGTCCACTGTGATAGGCCAAGGGAAGAGGAGAGGGAAAGAAGTTTTGTAATGGTGGGATCTGAGGGGATGTTGAAGTCACCTAGGATAAGGGTGGGGAGGTCAGAAGACAAAAAGTGGGGGAGCCAGGCTCCAAAGTTATCAATGAATTTGCAGGAGGGGCCAGGGGGGCGGTAGACAACAGCAACGTGGAGATGGATGGGGTGATAGATGCGAATGCTGCAGTGGACCTCAAAGGAGAAGAAAGCGAAAGAGGGCTCAGGGGGGGGATGAAACTAAATGTGCAGGAAGGGGAAATGAGGATGCTCACCCCACCACCAGGGCATTCGCCAGGCCTAGGGATGTGGGAGAAGGAGAGACCACCATAGGCGAGAGCAGCAGGGGAGGTAGTATCAGAGGCGGAGAGCCAAGTCTCAGTTATGGCGAAGATTGCAGGAGTTAGAAATGAAGAGGTCATGGATGGCAGGGAATTTGTTACAGATGGATCTGGCATACCACCGAGTGCAGGAGAATGGGAGATAGGGAACAGGAGTGATGTGGATTAAATTGGAGGGGTTGCAGGAGCGAGGTAAGGCTTGGTGGAGGGGCGTGGTACATGGACGGGGGTAGGGGTGGGTATGGGAAGGGAAGCCTGATGGAGGAGTGGTAGAGGGTGTGGGGTGAGAAGAATGGGTGGGGAGGTAGAAGGTGGGAGAGAGGAGTGAGGGGGATGGAGAGACAAGAGCCATGAGATTATGAAGAAGGCAAAAAGAAGTGATAAAGGCAGGAATAACTGAGGAGCGGTTCTGAAGAAGTGTAACGTGTGCAAAATATTAAATAAGCATGAATAGCAAATAAAAAATAAAAGGGCAGATCAATTAAGTGCAGGTTAATTGAAGTCCCAAGTAGACACCAGAAGCAGCATCAGAGTGGTTTCATCTTGCCATGTGCAGGAAAGGATTTCCAGAAGGGGTATCCATGAAATGCAGTTATAAAGTTAAATACTACGCTAATAGGGCGCTAGTCCCTATTCCTAAAAAGGAATAGCATCTATAGATGACGTTAATGAATGGTTAATAATAAACTGGCAATGGTATAAAAGTGAAACATAAAAAAACTTTAATCAAATACAATAAACATTAGTATTAAGAGATCAATAAAACAGGATTCTACTCAGGCTGTGTTCTTTTATAAATTTGCTGTAAATGATTCAATGTATCATAGATTCATACACTTTGAAACAATTGCTTTTTTCAATAAAGTATATGTTTCCTGAATAAATTATTGTAATTGAATGTCCACAACAATTAAAATTGGCAATCTACCACCCCTCAGCTGTGCCAAATCCTATCCGTCACTGATGTATTTATACTAATTCTTTTGTCTAATTTTTGCCATCTTTCACGATTGCCTGTATAACTGTCTTTAAATCTCATATTTGTAACAATGCCTCAATAAAAATATTTTGAAAAAAAAAAAAAACATACTGCGCCCTCTTCAAAAATACGTATAATATGTAAAGGTCCAAGTGCCCCCAAATAATTTAAAGTAATAAAATACTGCCAATACCTGTCCCCGTCTTAAAAAAATTAATCTGACAATTATCAACCTCAAAAGAAAAATGTGTGTTATGTGGTATTTTCCTGCACTCATAAATAATGTATGGTGAGAACCTGCAAGGGTCTACAAGAGATGTTTCACCTCACTTCTAAACCTGACAAGACACAATATTGTCTAGATTAAACACTATTTGAAAGAAAACCTCTTGCTGCTCTCACTTGTCAGGATCTAATATTCACTATTCTTATTATGTACCGTTATACTATTCTTTCCACAAATCCCCACTATTACGAAACATCCATTCAGTTGGCTGACATAGGATTTTATCAGAGCCGCCAAGCTCATATTTGTTTGTTTATAGGATTATTTATATGCACAGTGAAGTTTTTGGAATACATTGCTTAGTAGGTTGAGTGTCCTTATCTTTGCTGTTGAAGATTTGATCCTCATCTTCTGTATCCTAATGGTATTGAATGGATGTTTCGTAATAGCGGGGGATTGTGGAAGGCATGGTATAACGGTACAGAATAAGAATAGTGAATATTATATCCTGAGAAGTGAGCGTGAGGTTTTCACTTTCTTTTAAATAATTATCAACCTCAGTTCGAACGCCAGATATCTCAACATCATTTATTCAGAAACAACTGCAATGTATATAAACCCAAATTGAGGAAGAGTTGAAGCTAAACAGGCAAATCAATCCTTTCTGCATACATAGTTGCCAAGAATTGCGGAGAAAGTGTGATAAAGACGAGTTTCTTTGCATACATAACCAGAAAGTCCACCTCAGCATTTTGCAATGACTCACTATCCTATATTTTTGGCCTTAGTTGAATCTTACAGAATCTTTTAAAAAGATGGCTTGTAGAACATATCACACTTACCAAGTTTTTTCCCCCCACTTAGGTCTTCACATGGTTGATGTCATGTCAATAAGTTAGCAAATGGTTTGTAATGTCATCAGATATCAAAACAACTCCTTTGAAATGTTTTTGAACGTAATATGTTTATTTCAATAGCCAACAATTTCTGCAGCAACTTCATAATATTATATAAACATGGATCAAGAACTTATGATTATTTACAACTCACATTTTAAAGTTTTCAACAAGGACTTTTTATATGAAGATCCCCAACTCTGAACTATATTTAATGAAATTCTAAAGAGGAAAATTAGAGCTGTTGCTCATTCAATTCATATTCCAGCTATTTAAAATAAAACCTGTAAACTGTACACTAAAATATCAAATAAAAGATGTGAGTTATAAGTAAAGTTGTCTATATAAATACTTCCTACATTTCTCTAGGGATACACTCTCAAACAACACAACTGTGGGTCCTGTACAAACGCTAGGAGAACAAAGTCTTGATTAAGGTGCACTTTTGACACAAGTTGTCGTCATTGACGGTATTAGTTCATCTATTTCCTTTTCCCCTGAGACTCTTATTAGCAAGAGGAAAATCTTTCTACTTAGATTCCCCTGGATTCTTGCCTCATCCTAAGCATCAACTGAAAACTAAAATGTACCTGTAACCTACAGTGCCTTGCTAAAGTATTCACCCCTTGGCTTTTTACCTATTTTGTTACATTACAACCTGTAATTAAAAAAAATTTTTATCTGAATTTTATGTGATGGATCTGCACAAAATAGTCTAAGCTGGTGAAGTGAAATAAGAAAAATATATATAAAAAAGATTTTTAAAAAATTAAAATCTGAAAATTTGCATATGTATTCACACCCTTTGCTATGAAGCCCCTCAAAAGTTCTGGTGGAGTTCCCTCTGAACTCACATAATTACTGAAATAAAGTCCGCCTGTGTGCAATCTAAGTGTCACATGATCTGTGAGTATAAACACACCTTCTCTGAAAGGCCACAGAGGCTGCAACACCACTAAGCAAGAGGCATCACACCATGAAGACCAAGGAGCTCTCCAAACAAGTCAGGGACAAAGTTGTTGAGAAGTACAAGTCAGGGTTGGGTTATAAAAGAATATCCAAATCTTTGATGATCCCCCGGAGCACCATTAAATCCATCATCTTCAGGTGGAAAGAACATAGTACCATAACAAACCTGCCAAGAGAGGGTCATCCACCAAAACTCACAGACCGGGTAAGGAGGCATTAATCAGAGAGGCAGCACAGAGACCAAAGGTAACCCTGAAGGACCTGCAGAGACTGGTGTATCTGCGCATGGGACCACAATAAGCCGTATACTCCATAGAGCTGGGCTTTATGGAAGAGTGGCCAGATAAAAAGCCATTACTTAGTGTTAAAAATAAGAAGGCACATTTTGAGTTTGCTAAAAGGCATGTGGACGACTCCACAAATGTATGCTGGTCAGATGAGACTAAAATTTTACTTTTCGGCCACCTAGGAAAATGCTATGTCTGGCGCAAACCCAACACATCCCATCACCCCAAGAACACCATCCCCACAGTGAAACATGGTGGTGGCAGCATCATGCTGTGGGGATGTTTTGCAGCAGCAGGGACTGGGAAACAGTTTCAAGTTGAGGGAAATGGATGGTGCTAAATACAAGGATATTCTTGAGCAAAACCTGTTTCAGTCTGCCTGTGATTTGAGACTGGAATAGAGGTTCACCTTCCAGCAGGACAATGACCCGAAACATACTGCTAAAGTAACACTCGAG
This sequence comes from Limnodynastes dumerilii, assembly GCA_011038615.1. NCBI lineage: Eukaryota > Metazoa > Chordata > Amphibia > Anura > Limnodynastidae > Limnodynastes > Limnodynastes dumerilii. The sequence continues at coordinate 208,004 of WWET01002838.1, read as the reverse complement.
TGGTTTAAGGGGAAACATTTAAATGTGTTGGAATGGCCTAGGCAAAGCCAAGATCTCAATCCAATTGAGAATCTGTGGTCAGACTTGAAGATTGCTGTTCACAAGCGGAAACCATCCAACACGAAGGAGCTGGAACAGTTTTGCCTTGAGGAATGGGCAAAAATCCCAGTGGCAAGATGTGGCAAGCTCATAGAGATGTATCCATATCAACTTGCAGCTGTAATTGCCTCAAAAGGTGGCTCTACAAAGTACTGACTTTAGGGGGGTGAATAGTTATGCACACAGAACTTTTCTGTTATTTTGTCCTATTTGTTGTTTGCTTCACAATGCAAAAAAAAAAAAACATCTTCAAAGTTGTAGCCATGTTCTGTAAATGAAATTATGCAAACCTTCAAACAATCCATTTTAATTCCAGGTTGTTAGGCAACTAAACATGAAAAATGCAAAGGGGGGTGAATACTTTTGCAAGGCACTGTAAGTACAATTCATTGTACCATGTTTATGAAGAATAACACAAATATTTAATTTAATTGATGTTTTTACTCTTTATGTGAACCTTTTTTCAAAATCCTGATTTTGGACATAATGGGCCTTCCTCTGACAATTGACTACCGCAAGCTGGTGGATAAGTTGCAGTTCTGGATAGGATGCATGCTGAGCAGGCAGAATTTTTGCGCATCCATTGCCCAAGAACTCTGAATCAGGTATATTATTAATTTACAGATTTCCATAGTTAATGCAAGCCAAGAGTAGACTTCCACAGTTAGCAATATTAAGTAATGTTTGGTAAGTGGCAGGAGCAGCAAACAATCAGGGGCTTCAGAAAATGTTTTAGTTGGGGATATAATTTTGTTTTGGTCCCCCTAAATGACAAATGTAGGCTCCCTGACTTTATGTGTCTCACAGTTCACATGGTTATGTAATACATGAATGTCATCTAATCAAACGATCGTGCCACAAAAGTGCCATCAAAACTTCTTCTGCTCCCTGGCACTTCTTTCAAATGTTTGATATATCATTTCCTTTGTGTAAAGTATCAGGCAACGGTTCAACAAAGAAAATCAGATATTTGAGGGAAACCTAAGGTTCTTTACTAATAACAGATATTTGACTTCACAATGATAATACTTTCCTCTGCATTATGGCACAAAGGACAATCAAGTTTGTACCTGTAACATGGGTATGGTTTGGTACTATGATCAGTTGATCAGTGTAACAGTGATGGCAATGTAACAGTGACCTGTGAAGGCATTTGGAGCATTTTCAAAGAATTCCAACAGCAACAGGTGTGTTAACCATTCACTAACTCTAACCATAATCCTAACCCTCCCTGTCCCACAACCTAATCCTAATCTTCCCCTTCTAGTTGCCTAACATTAACCCTCCATGTCCCGATGCCCTAACCCACCTGCTCTTCAGAATGGTTAACTGTCAAGATAGGGCCATTAAACAAAATATTCGTTCCCAATAGGAATTTTCTGTATAATTACTATTACTGGCACTGATACAGCCACGATATAGCTGTCTGAAATAAGCCATTTTAATTGGCAGGTGCTTCTCTTAATATTCAACATTGACAGACTGTCTACAAAAAGATAAATATATGGAAGCGCTTTGAGTAGATATAAAGAGTTTAATAATACACCAAATATGACATAAAAAGTCAATGAACTAAATATAAAATCAATATTATACTCAATTGCAATATAAATGCTGTGACAACAGTGTCAAAAAGTGCAAAGTTATGCCACAAGGCAATCAAATTGTACAATAGACACCATATACGTCTAGAAAATGGTTCCAATAAACACACAAACATGAATGTGCTGGATCAGCTATCAATGGAGTAATAAACTCAGTAAGAGCATCTAATCAGAGAGCATTGGCTGGTAAAACTGAGAGATGAGTAAAATAATCCTGGTATAGTCAAATGAAAATTATAGTTCCAACTGTTATAATAGGTAGTGAATATAATGAGGAATATAAATGAAGTCAATATGTCCACATATTCTTCAATGCTGAAATGATAAATACTGGGTCTATGGTTCAGTATGGAGCAGATAGATGTAGTATACGCTCACAATAGTCTGTATGACTCAAATCAATAAAGGATATTACTGACCGGACCTCGAATAGTGGAGAATTCGAATGTTGATCTATGATGTGTCTCCGTAATGTAGATATTATTTGCCCCTTTAGAAGATAGGAGATCTTTATCCGTGCGTATTAATTGATGAAACAGCACTGATTAAAAAGGTTCACCATAATAGAATCAGATGGTAAGCAGACAGTATACTTAAAATGATCGACGGCCAGTATCAAGATTCTGTCCGAGTATTTTCACAGCCGGACCGGCTGAATTAATATTAGGAAACAGCAATTGTTAACAATGTAGTGGTGGTATTGCCCAGCTCTAAATAAAAGTTCAAAACTGATTGTAATATGGTGGTATACTTCATGATGGTAAAACAAGAGTATAAGGACTATGTCCAGTATTCAAAGTTTGCAAAAAAGTAAGCACTTACTCGTTTCTCCTGTTTGGTTTCCTTTAGAGAGCAACATATGCTCTCACATTGTATTATCGTTTCTATACTTTGAGCACTGTACAATATTCAGTAAGTAAATATTGTTATTCTTTCAGACTGTCTACTAGCAGACAAAAACCTACAGTAAGCTATAAAATGCTTTGCTATCTCAATAGAGTGAACTAATATCTAACATTGACAGACTGTCTACAAGGAGACCAAAACCTACAGTAAGCTATGAAATGCTTTGCTATCTCAATAGAGTGAACTAATATTTAACATTGACAGACTGTCTACAAGCAGACCAAAACCTACAGTAAGCTATGAAATGCTTTGCTATCTCAATAGAGTGAACTGTGAATTTATTTATACTATACATCAGTACCCATTACTGTTTATATGGGTAGACTTTCCTTTAAGTAAATAGTAAATCAATATTACATTAAAATAGGAAAATATACTACTTATTTCTTTAACAGGGCTGATACATTCAGTATTACCTTTGGGATTACCATCTTTAACTTGCATTTATAGTCCAAACATGTGAAAGGAAGCTGTTGGGTGAAGATGACAATGAAATGTATCTATATCAAACAACCATTTGAACTTTTTGTCTGTGCCTCCAAGTGAAGAAAATGTGATTAGGTTAACAATCAAGAAATCAGGGTTAGCATTTTCACCTGACTCCTGTTCAGACACTGTTCCCTTTAGAGAAGAACTAAGTTCAAATAAAGTTTATATTTAAAAGTTACAAATCGATAAGCTGCTGTTGTGTCTTGCACTTATAAATAAAATGTATAAATCAAATAATTGATTTACATTATATTACATATTTTATATTATACTGTGCTGATATATTAATGGTATTTTGCATTATATTCATTAAGAACAGTTTGACTTCAACAACTGCCTACTTTGGACAGAAAGCAATTTTAGCAGCACAGGAACAGATGTGAAAGCACTCATTGGTGTTAACATTTATGGTTGATTGCAGCTGATTTTGAAAATTATAAACATGGTGCTATGTGAAAAGCTTTGTTTTGTTTACTATGTTTGGAATTTGGTGATTTGTTTCTGTAATGCACAAGAAAAAGATTAACTGTGTGTGACTGCGTAGACACTTACGTTAATAATCATAATAATCGAACAAAACTGTATTTGTTGTTTACTTAGGTTAGTTTTCTACATTGTCTTCATTAAGTTCATCCTTCTTTATGCTGTGCAGAAATAAGAAATGTAATTTGACAATTTCCACAAAACATACAATATTTATTTGCATAATTTTTTAAGTAGATACATGTTATGTATAGATGGACATAGTGTATATGTCCATATCATTTACAGTAGTTGAAAGTAGCAACAATCTTTCCTTTTTAATTGATATTTAAATTATACATTACTTGATCTTGCTGATATTCACTTTTCCAATAATAATGCCCACAACTAAAGGGCATTTCCATTCTTTTAATATCATAATCATAAAGGAAGATATAAGTATGTGTCCAATAATCTTCTATAGTTGTCATGTGTAAATTATTTGTGTGAATTGTTGAACTAGTGAAGTTTGCTGATTTTAATCTTTGCAATGGTTGTGATGCTTTTGTTTTGCGTGAAACAGTTTAGAAACTCAGGTGTTGTCTAATCTGTCACAAGATGTCTTTTTTGTGGGATGAGATAGCTAGAATGCATGGTGAGATATGCAGGATGTCTGTATCTTTGATGCTACCATTGCCTCATAGAGTTCCCAAGAAGCATACTATGGTGAGGAATGCTTGTAAGAAGATTCCAGTTGCACAAGGACACCTTGCACAGACTGTGCCCTTGCAAAACTTATATGCAGCACCTTGAGGCCTGGGGGCAGATTTACTAAGCTGCGGGTTTGGAAAAGTGGAGATGTTGCCCATAGCAACCAATCAGATTCATATCACATACTAGAGAATGTCAGCTAGAATCTGAATGGTTGCTATGGGCAACATCAGGGCCGGGTCAAGACAGGTAGGGGAGGGGGGCATCATGCAATAATGGGGCAGGGCGCAAATTTATTTTTTGAAGGGGGGAGCCAGACATGCTAGCACCGGCCCTGGGCAACATCTCCACTTTTCCAAAACCACAGTTTAGTAATTTTGGCCCTTGGAGTGCATTTTAACAGGTAATGTAGCGCATGAGGTGTTGAGGGAACCTGATGGTGAGAAGAGGGAATCCATTAGAAGGACTGCACTTCTTGTGGGGGATTCTATTGTTAGGGGTATCCAGCTGGAAAGAGGTTCTGAAAATAGGAATGCTTGCCTGGAGCTACAGCTCCACGGGATAAAAAGTGCATTTTAAATATTTTAAAGAAAGTGAGCAAGGAAAGGGAGGTTATGTCATTATCCACCTTGGGACAAATGACTTGGACAATGCTGGAGTTGTGGCTATTAAAGATGAATTTAGAATGTTGGGAACTGCTCTTAAGCAGGTGGTAAATATGGTTACTTTTTCTGAAGTTCTGCCAGTACACAGATTTGAAGAGGGTAGAATGATACTTATGAAGTGGTGTCATGAGGAAGGATTTGGGTTCATAGAACATTGCAATGCCATCTGTCATAACAGAAACTTGTATAAAAAGGATGGTTTGCACCCATCTTCGGTGGGAACAGATATTCTAAGTGAGCTGTTTAAATGCTTTATTAGAAACCATTTAAACTAGGGAAGGGGGACAGTGATACAAATAATAAAAATTGCTGTTTCCCCAACCAAGACGTGTTGTGTGGCCAGTCAATAAGACAGATAATTTAGCATCAGTAACTAATGGAAAAAAAAAAATCTAAAAAGCAATATAAACATATCTAGAAATAATCATAAACTGAATAATAGGAGATTCATAATGCAATCTCTCAGAGCAATGTGTGCAAATGCTTAGTTCGCTGAACTAATTGCAATAATAGCAAGGGATAATCTGGATATTGTGGGAATCATGGAATCATGGTGCAATGAAAATCATGACTGGGACTTAGCTATACTGGGTTATAATTTATTTAGGAAGGATAGAGTAGGAAAAATTGTAGGATGCATATAAATGTATGTTAAGGAAGGGTTAAATTCAACTTTAATAGGGAGTATTGGAGAAAAAAAACTGAGGCACTTTGGGTAACCATAGAAACCCAGGGGGTTATTCTTTGTACTGGAGTGATATATAGGCCTAGGTTTGTAGATTAAATGCTGCACTCAAACATAAAGTGACAATTGCCAATATCCAATAGATATATTAACAAATATAAGAAAGAGGCTGAAGGAAGGTTAAGCTATTATCATTAGCTAAATATCACATAATGGTTGATACCTATTGGTCACATCCTCTGGTGCTACTTTTCCCCAATGTTAAACATAAAGAAGGAAAAAGAAAAAAAGAAGGGGAACTATTTAATTAGGTGCACACACTCCTCCTAAAACAAACAGTAACTAATTAATTAAAATTCACAATTTAATTCATTTAAATTAAAAGAAAAGAAAATTTCTATATTTTACTGTTTGTTTATTAAATATTAATATTGGCTATGGAATTAATTGTCACAAAAAAGGATAGCACACGTTGGCAACTGATGCCAGCGAAAAAATTAGTAAAATATTGTGATAGACAAGACAATGTAAGTGATTAAAAACAACGTGAGGGAAAGGATGAGGTAGAGGCAGATTTGCAATGAAATTGCAATGAAATTGTATCAAAAAACCTTCACAATAAATAATACTCCACCACTAGCAAAAATTATATTGAATTGGTATATGAATATTTATATGGCTAACCCAATGTAAAAATTAAGAGAAATATCTTAAGTCAGAGAACTTAAAATTAGGGATAATGAGACTGACAGTGAGGAATAAGTAAACAATTAATAAATAAGATTACCTCCAGAGAGCTAAATGCCATATAATGTAACACTACTATGAGCTACAAAAGTTCATAGCTAATTGGAATTAGATTGATGAGAATAGTCAGTATAAGCAATATAAGCTCTCATGCAACATATAGGGTAGCCACGTGGTTTTTTAAGAACAAAATATGTTTTGATCGTGAGTATTATGCGTAATACTCCTAAGCTGTGGTAGAGAATCCACCTACTGCCTATCGATAATGAAAGGGTGGCATAGAATAGTGTGAACATTATTTATAAAAATATGAGAAATTGACCACTGCACTCTAGCTGACAATTTCCACGAGGACATCGTGGCTGTGCTGTACTAGGATCTTTGTTTTCTCTTTCCGGTTCTCTGAGTTAATGTCTGGAGGAGATATAAGGACCGGAGAAGGTACCTGGAAAAGATATTTCCATAAAACGCTCTTGACAAGAAATAACAGTGTGAGTAGCATTCTGCACTGTGCATGTATCATACAACTAGCAATGCTGCACCAGGGTCCTTTTCTTCTTTCTTTTTTGGGATATAATACGGAGGAAATTAAGAAGGAAAAAGAGGAGCAAAGAGGACTGCGTTGGCGAGAGTAAAAGAGGAAACAAGCCAGGAGGACTCTATGAACATTTTTTGAAGTACCACACGAGAGAAATTAACTGCTCGTTGATATTAGAAGGAAATACCTATTGACATTGGAAGCACATTTTGAAGAGAGGTACTTTTTAAATATCTATTCCCAGGGCAGACACTACCACCACACATTTCTACTTAAATAAATAAAAAATGCATTATTAACAGCAACAGACCTTTGTATAAGAAAGGTTAGGAAAAACCCCAGAAAAAGAAAGCCAATGTGGTTTACAAAAGAGGTAGCAACTATAGTGAAAGCAAAAAAGATGGCCTCTCAGAATTATAAACAAACTGAAAATAATGATAGTATTTTACAAACCAGAAGAAGGCTGAAAAGGTTATCAGAGCAGCAAAGGCAAAGGGTATCACAAGGCTTAAAACAGAGATTTGGATTCTTGTTGAGGGGGAAAGAGCTATGGAAGATCACTTAACAAGTATTTCACAGCATAAATATTTTTGTCTTGCAATCCAACATGGTTTTGCTCAGGTCTACACATGCACATATTTTATCAACCACTGGATCAGCCCCAATATGGGGCCAGCGCTGTAAAAAGTAGTAAAAATAATAGATAATGAATTATTTAGATATTATTTAGTTTAGTCAGATTAGTATTAGATCTGATATTAAGTTTACCTAAATCTATAGTGAAGCACACTCATATAGCCTAATAATAAAAATGCCTTCCAGAGCAATTTATACGTAAAATTACAATTTAATTAAACAAATTAGTCTGGTACCGGTTAAAATAAAACAGTTAAAAAATGATGAAACAAAATTGCTGACACAAATGCTAGCAACAATAGTGTCTAGATACTGCTCCGCAAAATAGTTGGTCAATTAGTTCAGTGGAAAACACACAAGTATAAATTATTAACTCCTTTTATTCCGAGGTTGATCAAGCCTCAGATTAAGGGTTAAAAACAAATTGTCTCCAGAATAGTAACTGCAGTATTCTCTATACTCCGTGGATACACATGCAATACTTCAGCTATATCCAATACTTTAGATGGTGAATGCAACACGCACAGTAAAAATGTTGGTTCTCACCCAACCAGCCGGTATCCCTGTTGAATCAGGTATTGATGGTGACTTATAATACCGTCCGAGCCGTCCCCAGGCGGGTATTCACGCCGCTGGATCCGGGAGTCTCAAGACGCTGCTGTTAATAGGTAAGTTGGTACGTCTCTCCCGACTAGCTGGTGTTGTATAATGTGGAGGAATTATTCCCCATCAGTTCCTGTGCACGTGGATAAAGCTGGTGAGTACTTACATTAGGATTCATATTATTATCAGTGTTCCAGGTCCTACAGCATTGGTATTGGAGCCATGATCGGTGGTACTGATATAAAGATGCAGAAATTGGCACTGCACTCTCGGTGCCATTATTACGCGTTTCGCTCCACCAGGGAATTTCATCAGAGGAAAAAGCAATAATGAAAAAGAGGCTCCATGACTCCCTTAAATTCTCCTTCAATTAATTGTATAATCTACACATGAGTACAAGTTCACACTTAGTAATATTTTCCCAAAACAAGATTGTTTCATCTGATTTTCTCATGTGTGCTTTTTTTAAAAAAAAAGAATAAAGTCACTTATATTTTGTTTGTAGATAAATAAATAAATGCAGTGTAGTTATTGACATTTCTTATATAGTTTTATAAATACAATCATTTTATTCAAGGCTATGCTCATGAAGACCTCTTACTTTTACAGACTGGAAGGCGTGTACAAATAAAACACACTATTCATGTGTATATACTTTCAATTTATCTCATTTCACATAACTCCAAATGTAAGCATATAAATATGATTTTTACGGATGGAGTAAATTTAATCATTATATCTACATAGAAACTTAATAAATTCACATTCATTTAACTTTTTAGATAGTCTTATTAAAAAAATATTTCATAATAAAGGGTCTGAATTTAGATTTAAAGAAAGTTTTTAATAGCTATAGGAAACAGCAAGCTATAATCTATATTATGGTCTTTTTTATTCACCCAACTTATATTCTACTAATCATCTAGGCACAAGAATATCGGAAACCCATTCCTTCTATGTAGAGACTTACACACAACAAATAGAATAAATAATAACTAATATTAAATTCCAAATTTAGAGAATGAATAAAAATGCATATAGATGTACAAATAAATATAAAAATAAAAATAATAATTATAATAGTAATAATAATAATAATAACAATAATAATAAAATAGAGAGGAGACTTCGTGGAGTCCCAACAGAATTCTCAAAAATTCATAATTCATTTTGCTCTGTTATGCAGTGAGCATGAATACTCGTTCTTATTAATCACATATTTTGGATTTGTGCATTATAATTAACATTCTGTCGAGGTTCCACGAGAGTTCGATGAGAGGTTTTCAGACCTCATCTTAAAGATATATATATATATATATATATAAAACAAAACAATAAAAAATAATAAACTAAAATGAAAATAAAAAAA
>WWET01002838.1:138583-153860 GCA_011038615.1 Limnodynastes dumerilii | reverse complement strand
GAGGTATTTTCAGCGCCGGGAATTTAATCACCGGAACTTCATACCGGACTCACTTGGGGTATGGAAATGCCTACATTTGGAAACTAAAATTACATATATGTATACTGGCAAATTATTTATCTGTTGGAATTTTATAAAAGTGCATATTTTGCAGGATAACCTAAGAGATGTGATGTAAACAAGATTTATTGTGTGATGTGATAAAAATGATAATAAGTAACTGATTAATCTTGTGTTGGATAACGTTTACATAGTATATCTTCATTCATCTAAATAAAAGGAAAGTTGCATTAAGTGTATATTGATAAACTACTGTAGGTGTGATATATAATATGTCTACACAGACAATATAATAATAATATGTCTACACAGACAAGTTCTATATGAATGAACTAGATTGAATATATTATTGAAATATGCAGATTTTTTTTGGAGTCCTATTGCTATGATTGCATGAATCTATTGAAGATTTGAATGTTTCTTAATCTTTTACAATATATTTACTATATATCTTCTGTATTACTTACCATTATTTAGCCTGATATAATAGGCTATAAACATTATATCTTGGTACTCATGCATGCTCACAGTTAAAACCATTATAAATTATTGTGTATTTGAATCCCAGACTCACCATCTGAAGTGTTTCAGGCTAGCCTGGATGTTTCTGCTCTCAGATAACTACATAGAAACATAGAGAGTGACGGCAAATAAGATCCACATGGTCCATCTAGTCTGCCCATTTGTTTATTCAAAACTATACTGACCCTAGACCCTATTTATCCTCAATTTGGTTTACAATTTAGAATACCCTTATATTGATCCCAAGCTTGTTTAAATTGTTCTACTGTATTGGCCTCAACCACCTCAGATGGGAGAATATTCCACTTATCTATCACCCTTTCAGTGAAGTAATTTTTCCGCACATTTCCTTTGAATCTACCACCCTCCAGTTTATATTCATGCCCTCGTGTTCTATTACACCTTTTCTTTTGAAAAATGGTACCCTCCTCTAGCTGGTCACAACCCTTGATGTATTTGAAAGCTGCTATCATGTCCCCCCTCTGCCTTCTCTGCTCCAAGCTATACATGTTTAATTCCTCTAGCCTTTCTTGGTATCATTTGTTACAAAGGCCATTTTAGTTGCTCTTCTTTGCACAGTCTCTAATGTATTTATGTCTTTCTGGAGATATGGCCTTCAGAACTGAACACAGTATTCTAGGTGAGGGTGTACCAATGACTTATAAAGGGGCATTACTACTTCTCTCTTTCTGCTACTAATTTCTCTCCCTATGCAACCAAGTATCTGACTTGACTTTCTCATTGCTTTGTTACATTGATTGGCTACCTTTAAGTCACTGGAAATAATGACTCCTAGATCCCTTTCCTCCTCGGTAGATTCTAATGTAATGCCATTAAGGAAATATTGAGCCTTTGGGTTTTTGTGCATGATTTTGCATTTTTTGGCATTAAACTGCAGTTGCCACACTCTTGACCATTCCTCCAGTCTACCTACTAGATCATCCCTCATTTTCTGTAACCCACCTGGCGTGTCTACCCGGTTACATATCTTGGTGTAATCTGTAAAAAGGCATATTTTACCCTCAATACCACAGGCAATATCACCTATAAAGATATTAAATAGCACTGGTCCAAGTACAGAACCCTGGGGTACTCCACTGGTTACCTTACCATCCCCAGAAGAGATTCCATTTACTACAACCCTTTGTAGCAGCCATTATTGGAGCAGACACATCCAGGCCTGTAGCCATATTTAAGGAGTTCACTCCCCTGAACAATAGGTATTCATAATTAGGTCGATTGGTCCTTTCTGCCCCTTGAAGAAACTATACAATTTTCTTTATATCAATATTGAAGGAGGGGTACTGTTTATCATATCTAACATAATATATAATAGTAGTCTCCCATATTATGAGTTTCACTACAAAGAAGGTTTATTTAACCACATAATTATATTAGGAGGGTGCATAGGTTTTTTTTTTTTAGATTTTAGACACTATTTTTGGATCCTTTTCACTTCTACTTTATAGTTTTTATATTTCACTCAATAGGTTCTATTATATTTTAATAATACTTAATAAAGATTGATATAATTTTAACTATTTTCCATTATACTCATTATGGTTGGTGTCTACCATAGGGATTTCTTTTTCTATTTTTCTGTTTTGACTTCCAAAACCAAATGTTCCCCCTCTATGTATACATACAAAGATGTACCAACATAAGTAAAAGCAACATAAACAAACTCATGTTGTACATAACAATGAAGCACTGGAAAACCAAATGTACCCCCTCTATGCATACATCGTCAGTCTACAGGACAGGAAACAGTAAGAGAAGGAAACGGCAAGGTGTCATGTGGTATTTACAGATTCACACCTATGAAAGTAATAATGTCACCTTAAATTTATCAGCAAAGATCACAATTATCCTGAAATAATCATGTGCGATTTTACATTTTATTGCCTGCTTTGCCCCAATTTAAATCAAACATGTCAAAAGATCAAATAATCTTCAAAAGGGGTTTTTGGACAAGTACTGAATGATCGCTCAAAAAATCGTTACCATACTCTTGAGTGATAATTTGCACAATCACGCGATACTTGAGTGATCAGCCCGATAATCACGCTAGTGTATGGCCAACGTTAGTCATATATTCCTTACGGTAGCCTCCGCTTGTAGGAGAACAGGGCTCTCCCCCCCTGCTCTTCTATGTGTGGATTGTCAATCCGCCAGCAGGACCCCACCTTAAGTAATACTGAATTGTAGATAGCCAAGCCCTTACAGTACAATTAAAATGTTTATACCCAACCCCCATGATTATCAGATCCACACAGAGCGCAGAGATAATGGAACTGTACATGCGCAGTACCATTTTCCAGCAGACTTCCGTATGTAGTGTAGGAGAGACTGCCAGCGTTATCAACTAAGAGTCAGACACACTATTACAATCTAATTACATTAGAATGAAAAATATATTGTATTAATATCAGTGTCAATAGATTAACTCCCAACCTAAACCTGAGATTTGTTGAATAACTTTGTATATTAATATGTCCTATGTTTAGTTACAGCTCTTGATATGAGGACAAATTAGACATTAGACATTATTCTACGAGTAAAGAAAACATCTGTTTCTAAAAACGTTTAGCTATGATTTTATGGGCCTGTCAGCTAGAGTTAGTGACTATATACCAGATTTAAATTTGTGTACTGTCTGTTCCTTCTGATCTAATAATTGAAATGCACTGACTTTTCTGTCCAATCAATACTTTTGTTAATATATTTGATTTTGGCGAGCTACAAAGAAACACATTACTAGTGATTGCAATATTTTATAAATGCATTTTGCAAGAAGTTCTTTTTATGAAACCAGTGATGGGTGGGGAAAATAAACTTGATTTGAGCACACCTTCATGGTATAGGAGGGCAGGTTGAGAATATCATTATATCAAGCCTTGAGGCAGTGGGTGGCAGGAAAATCCTTCCTTTGAGATTGTGGGGGGCTATTGCAAAACATTGTTCTTTTTTTTATTTAGGTGTCATATTTTATTGTATGCTTCATTTCCATATACAGTATTGCATAAAGATGATATTAAACAATATAAAGTACATCAGAGGCGGCCCAAGGCATAGGCGGTATAGGCAGCCGCCTAGAGCCCCGCGGGTCAGGGGTCCCTAGGAGGCCCCGCACCTACTCCGGCCTCCATACGCCACTGACTAGCCTGACTTGAACTAAAGGCCCCATGGAGCCACAGCAGCCATTACCGCTGCATGCCCTGTCTGCACTCTGTTGTTTGATGGGCCTAGGACCCCGCAAAACCTAGGGGCGCCCTTGCAGTACATAGTCTAAATATAGGGCTAAAATGAACAAAGCATCCAAACTTAGGGCTGAATCCAGACCTGGTTAAGTGCTTGAACTTAAACGTCCTATGCTTGATGGGTGGGACCCTACCGTGTCCATCCCAATGAGCTTAAACCAACAGCTTACACTATGATGAAAAGACACTGACAACAATTGTTGGGAACTAAATTTTATTAATTTAGATAATGAAAATTGGATAAGCCAATATAGAATTCATGGGGGCCAAGAAAGCAGGTTATGTACTTAATCATGCAAAGCATAAATAAACAAACATAAATAAACAAACAATGCATCATGGTAATAATAACTTTCCAATCTTATCTAAAACCTACTTACTGAAACAGGCTACAAATAGCATAAGAGCACACACAACAATACAACTTTGGTACAGTGCTTCACTTAAGCACCACTCGGGACTGTCCATATGAACGTGTCCACAACCTGTAATAAACCATGAGCAAATACTAACTGATCAATTTAAATCAAATCAAAAGGATTACCACTTGTAATTTTGATTGCAGTCAAAACTGCCGTACAAACATCAAAACAAACATAGATTAAATAAAACCAACTACTAACAAAATAATGAAAATAAACCTGCTTTCCGCCTATGCTAACTGACATGACCTACCCCAAAACAGTAAATTACCCCTATGCAAGGTTACTTAACAGAAACTACAAGGGAGGGAGGGTGAATCCGGCAGGAGAAGAAAGAGGCAGGCCCAAGGCTTCCCAAGGATTTTATTTGACTCAGAGGCCCAACTCCTCCCACCCCCTATGGACCAATGCAAAGGACGGAACAGGTGAGTTTATTTTTGCTCGGGCCAAAATTCTTTAATCCTCAACTTTTCTAGTTACTCCTGGGCTAAACCATGTTGATTTCAGGGGGAGTCAAGTTAATTGTATTCTTTGCATGCAGGGATATATCTTTGAATTGCTTACTGCACACAGATACTGACTAGCTTTACTACCACACTGTTATTTAGACTTGAGATAGGAAACATCACCTCTCAACTCTAATACTGATTGCAACAGATGAAATATGACTCCCCCTGCAATCAGCATGGTTTAGCCCAGGAGTAACTAAGTTCAAGCACTTAACTAGGTCTGGATCCAACCCTTAGTTTGTATGACACACAAAAAGACATAAAAATATAGCATTTCACAAATGTCAAATCTTTGTAATTGGCAAAGTTCTGGACACTGTTTCAGTGGGATTATACTAAAAGCCATTTCTTACTAAAGGGTAGATTTAATGTAACAATTATAATTTTAAGGTCAACATTAAAATAGACTAAGGCTACTGCTCATAATATATGTAAATGTCATTTTTATCACAAATGAACTTTGTTTGAATAAATGGTCTTAATTTTAATCTTCAATATTATAACTAAAAGCCATGCTTATCCAACAAAAATAATGTGTAAAACACAAGAATAATTATATGCACTGTAAATATATGCCTGCAAAATGTTTTACCCTTAATTCATTCTTTTTAATATTTGTTTAATATTGCTTGCTTGAATTCATTTTCTTTACATTTGCTTTGCTTTAGTAAATATTACAAAAATTGCATTTGTACTATTACAATTAATTAGCATAGTTCTTTTTATACGCAATTTACTTTTAAAGAACAATATATAAGGCAATAATAGGGATCAGTGCATAAATCAAGATGACAGTAATAAAGAAGTCATGATATATAAATACATCCAATCAGTCGAACTTTTTTAATTTAAACGTACTTAATCCAGCAGCTTAGAAATACAATGCTTACATTTGTCAGGATAGTTCATAGATGATCCTGTCCAGCACATAGTGTGGTGCCCCTGAGAGATGGTGGGAGTGGGGTGCACAGGTCTCATGCTGTGTTTTGAGCACAGGTTAGCGTGTGGGACGTTGCTAGGCAACGGTCAGCTGGTAAAACTGTCAGTTGAGGAATCTCTCTAGAAGCTTCTGGGGGGAATTTGTCTGTTGGGAGTTCAGTTGGTGACAGCAGTTGGCAAAAGAGGAGGTAACAACAGGGCTGATTGAGTAAAGTGACAGCGGTGTGAGGAGAAAGAGCAACATTGAAACAGAGACTGGAGAAAGTGAAATTGGTAGAAAGAGACGGAGAGGCAGTGGAGCAGACTGAGAGAAGTTTGTCAGCGTGTAACGGGGGAGTAAGTCGGGAGACGGAGGTGCTAACGGTGGCGGTGTGAGAGGTGCTGAGCTGAGGAGACGGCAGTGAGATGGAGGAGAGGTATTGGTGGTGAGCTGTGGAGTGATAGCGGAGTGTATTGGGAGCAGGTGTCGGTGGCAGTAGTGGAAAGTGTGACTTTGGAAATAGGGAGAGAGGTTCATCGGAGCTGAATTGAGTAAAAGCTGTAAAGACGGACACTGAAGGTAGCGGAGAAGAGAGAGAAAGAAAGGGGTGCAGTAGACAGCAGGGATAATTAAAGGTGTTTTATCTGTGGAAAGAATTATATTCAAGACTGTTGTAACTGTTCTATGGACGGTCTCTAAAGTTTTATTAGAATATTGTCATCTGTTTAATTACATGATAATATTAATTGTTTATTTATAATAAGGAAATTGAATTAATAATAACTTAAATCGTAATCTTGGTAATTAGTAACTGATTAGTTGAAGTGGTGTACTGGAGGAGGAGTTGATTTGGGGGAAATCATTAGGGGAGGGATTGTACATATTGATAGACAGTAATATTGCTAATTGATGGTGTAATTAATTGTGGAATGTATCTAACTGTTTAATTCATTTAATTGTATGAGATTGTACAAACTAAAGTTTTCTGCACCTTATTAATGAAGATAAAATTGCAAAAGTAAACAAAATATTTTAAAAGTCAATTTGTTGTTTTACTCTGGGTCATTCTCATGCTGTCACACCTCTCCGCACTTCCTCATACTGACCATTACCATTCGTTCACCACAATAGCATTGATTGAAAACATAAAAAAAAAAGTTAAGGGAGGGGAATGTTAGAGTCAGGCTGCGGGGGAAGGAGTCTTAGAGTCAGGCTGCTGTGGCAGTGAGGGTTAGGGTGAGGATTAGTATAAGGGTTGGGGTTTGGAAAATACTCACCAATCGCTGCTGCAGGTTCATGCTGCTAGAGAACGGCCCTTTCTGACCAATAGTTAGTGATGTACTAATAGATGGCAGAAGAATCAAGCACAGTTTTTAAACACTAGATCCAGCAATAAAACTCATATAAAAAAAATAGTGAAAGTTGTGATATTTTTATCCTACAGATGGCTATCAAGATCCCAATATTTAAGTAAGATCTATAGGTAATTGAGTTATTTATTATGTACAATAAAACACAGTATATGGGTGCTGCAAATATAGCTACCTTCTCTAGTAAAGTCCCAAAATACACTGAGGCTGCTCACTTATAGGCTACCTTCTCTAGTAAAGTCCCAAAATACACTGAGGCTGCTCACTTATAGGGGTGAGAAGTCCGCTCTCAGAAAAAAATACACAAATATAATAAGATAAGCGCTCAAAGTGTATAAGAAATAGATTTATTAAAAATGTAAAGACATTAAAATAAATTTAGCAAGTCAGGGTATCAAGTGATATAAGTCACTAGAAAAATAGTAAGCTCATACAATGCACATACAGCTATGGAAAATATATATATATATATATATATATATATATATATGCACTGTCCAATTGCAACAATATCTGAAATATAGTGGCTGCAAAGGAAAATCTTAGCACAGATGGAAAACAATGTTGCTCCTTCGATGATTAATTAGCTGCAGGTTAAATAAGTGGTTTGAGACAAAATAACGGGCATCCCCGAAAAGGTTACACTTATTGAATTCCACGATATGGCCAATATGAGCTTGCAAGCACAGTACTTCAAATAAAAGCTTCAATATTCTCCATTAATAAAACTGTAGCTGAAAATAGAGTCACTCACAGTTCTCCTTAATAGATGTATTTAATGTGAGAGGGAGATATATACTTTACCAGCATACACGTAGTGATGAAGTAGATAGTATGGCACAATTGATCGATATAAACCTCAGTCTCCCTGAGGAAACAGCACAGACACACCACTCCAGCAAGCAGGGCAACCGTAACTAGGAGTCGAATGGACGCCCCGAAAGCAGACAAGAGCCGCACACACCACGGAGGTAATTGCTTCCGATGCTCCTGGCGGCGACTCAATGAATCAGTGGAGCCAGAGGCATACACTGCAGGTGTTTGCCGATTCCTATGGAGCAATTGTCCGGCCGCAGGCACGTAAGTGCTTGGAAGTCTCTCACTCTCAGCAGCAGCAGAGGGGGTGATGTCCGTATCAATCACAGAGTAGAGGCAGATAATAAAGTGCTAGTGCCAATAAGGGAAATATATCAGATCTCGATGCAGTGCAAATCACAAGATGACCCAAAAAAGAAAATCCTTAACGCGTTTCTCCAGCAGAACTGGTTTCCTCAGAAGATGTATCTATCAATATATATTTTATATTTACCAACTAGTATCTATCAACGTTTGTTTGTTACTGACAAATAATTATTGATATCTATGTGGGTTATTTCCTCATACTAATTCTAACATATCCTCTCTATCTAATAATCATTCAGGGCCTGATTCAGACTTAAGAAGTAGCTTGAAATTAAGAGAGGAAAGTTACACATGGGCTAAACCATGTTGATTGCAGGGGAGTCATATTTCATCTGTTGCAAACACTATTAGAGTTAAGAGGTGATGTTTCCTAACCCAAGTCTAAATAACAGTGTGATAGTAAAGCTTGTCAGTATCTGTGTGCAGTAAGCAATTCAGAGATATATCCGTGCATGCAAAGAATACAATTAACTTGATTTCCCCTGAAATCAACATGGTTTAGACCAGGAAAACCTTTCCTCTAATAATTTCAAGCTCCTTCTTAATTCTGAATCAGTCCCTCAGTGATTCTCTGTGCTGTAATTTTCTTCTAAACTGTGGTGAGAGCTCCATCTTTACATGCACAGAAGAAAAAAGACTGACAATAGAGCACAATTCAAGGTAGACATTCTCTTATTGGAGAAATCATTGACTTCTCCTACATAGTGAAATGAAGATCAGCAAAATATGGAGACAACAGCTTTATTTTATCTTACCGTTATAGCTCTATTTGGAGCTTTTATTCTGCCAATGTAGAGCTCATAAAGTAGATTCTGTTTTCCACTAAGTAAACCAGATAAATACAGACAGCCAATAACGAATTTTCTGCTGTCTGTATTTCGAAAATCTGCCCAATTAAAAGTCTTTCATAATGAAAGTGTATGTCGAATTTATTTTTCAGCAATTTACTCATTCATGGCCTTTCCAAATGCAGCCCGGCGCACTCAATACAAGGTTAGTGGAGACGAGTCTTAGGGTTAGGCCAGGGTTGCCAAATCTCCCGGAATATCTGGAAGACTCTCTCTCTCTCTGTCATCAAGTCCCGCCCATCTCCTTTAAATCCAGAGATCACGCTGGTGATTGACAGGGACCAGGGCTTAATGACGTGATTTGCATAAATCACGTCATTAAGCCCCGCCCTCCACAGTAATCTATGGCTTCCCTCCAGGTTCTCCCGGAGGGAAGCTTTCAATAGTCGGCAACCCTGGTTTAGGCTGTAGGGTGGGGAGTCTTAGGAGGGAAGTTTTAGGGTCAGGCTGCGGGTAAGGGAGTCTTACGGCTAGATTTACTAAGCTGCAAGAAAGGAAAAGTGGAGATAATGCCCATAGCAATCAATCAGATTTTAGCTCTCACTTTTCTATTACATACTAGAAAATGTCAACTAGATTCTGGTTGCTATGGGAAATATCTCTACTTTTCCTTTCCCGCAGCTTAGTAAATCTTGTCCTTAGGGTCAGGCTGTGGGGAAGAGAGGGTTAGGGTAATAGAACGGGCCACGCTGCTAGAAAATGGCCCGTTCTGACCGCCAACACACACTCCATAAATTATATGTTGTTTTAAATAAATATAAAATAATAAAAATACTATAATTCAGGCATATACAGTGTGTTTAGTTTTTAATAAATACTTCTTCGTCTGGGAGCCAATTGTATGGTAAAGTAGCAACACAGCATCATTGGCAGATGAAATTAATATCAAGGCCCAATTAGCACTATTTTGCATATTCTTCAGTATCCTATATAAACCCAGGAAAAACCTCTGATTCTAAACTTTCCTTAAAGTTTTGTCACAGCTCTCTGATAATAGAAGAGGATCACAGAAATAGGGTTAGTTAGTGATTTACTAATGGATGGCAGAGGAATGAAGCAAAGTTTTAAACTCTAGATCCAGAAATAGAAATCAAAGAATAAAACACCATTGGGCCTCATTCATTAAGCTCGATTTGGGCTAAATCACATGATTTGGAGCTTAAAAATCGCCAAAGTAGATTAATTAATCACAAAAAATAAAATCGCAGCCAGAGAGGTGCGATTTCATTTTTTTGAGCCGATCGGGACCAACAAAAACACATGTCCGTATCAGCACAACATGGTTACACTTGTAATCATGCAGCACTGCGTGTACAGTGTAAAAAAAACAAATAATAAAAAACCACAAGACATATAATAACCCTTACATTGTAAAAATAAAGTATGCATGTAAAAAAAATATTTTCCTAACTAACAATGTACCCTACATGAGTGCTCTTACCTTCAGTGGTCATCCCTCCTAATGTAAGTGAAGTGTGTGCAATGTATCGTGTGTATAAAATAATAAAAAATATTTTTACACTCACTATTTGATGTCCGCATCTTGGGAAACCTTCAAATGTTCTTTTTCAGATGTCTTCTTGTGTTGTCTTTCAGCTTGGATCCTCTTCTCCAGTTGACACAAAGCAGAAGATCTTCCTTACTCCATCGCAGCTTCTTCTTATGACGATCAGGTCACTAGGGGACACTGTTTTTATACTACAGGTGACAGTAGATACACACCCCCTGCCATTCCCCTCTGTCGTGCAGGCTTTATGGCAGCTTAGGTCCACTATGTTCAGTGACAGAACGAGTGGCCAAGGCCCCCCTCTGTGGTGGGATCATGCAATGAAGGTCTTCCACAACCTTCACCTTACCTCCCTGCTGATTAACAAACTAGACCTTAGCCCAGTCTATGAAATGCTAGAATTCCCAGGTACCACTGCCCTTGGGATGGAGACCAGAACGCTGATTGCGTTGTCAGTAGTTCCACTTCTGAATGTGTTCTTAGGTAGTGAAAGGTAAAACTACTGGCAATACAGTCACTGCTCTGTCCCCATCCCAGGGAACCGTGGTGGCTTGGAGGTTTATTGGGATGGAGGACAGTGGGCTGACTGCATTATCAGTAGCTCCACCCGTTTGTGTTCTTTCTCATGTAGAGGGAAAACTACCACAAATTTAAAAATACCTTGTCCTGGGTATAGCAGTGTTCTGCTTAGAATGTAATGGAAACTTACCAGTAATGCTAATGCTGAATTGTACCAACAAATACTATAAAATATTAAAGCCTATTAAAACAAGCTTTAAACATTGTGTGATTAAACTTTTGAAACTGAAAAACTCTGTAGTGAATTAAGTTTTCTTTACAAATTATACTTTAGATTTGTCTGTTCTCGAAGTTAGTATTGAAAAGCATCTTATTCCTACAATATGTGTATTGATCCCTCACAATTTGTTTTTCATTTGAAAGCATTACATTTAGAAATTCTCCCACTAAAATCTGTTATTTAATTTAATTTAATTTCAATTTAATTACATTTAATTAAAATTGGATTTTAATTATTTGTTTTAAAACTAACAATGGTGTACAAACAGTGATCTTGTAAATAATTGTTCTCATTAATCAACTTGTTTGCTTAGTAAGCAGGTATTTTCTGGCATTGCATCATTCTCCCTAGAATATGCTTTATAAATTAGTAGAGTTTTGTTTAACAATTTCTCCTTAACTACCCATATGAAGATTGCTATATAAGTTATGTAAATTACGTCACATTAAAATGCATTGTGTATTTTATATTGGTGCATTGAATGCTTGCGTATTGTTGGTAGAATGCTATATCTTTTGAAGGGTGTCTTGCACTCTGAAATCAGGAAATGTCTTAGAAATCTGCCTAAAAATTGTGATATTTGCTTCTGAAGAAGTATAACTATTAAATGGGTTAGAATATTACCTTTGGGATCACACTATAAGTGGGCTATAAGGCCTGATTCTGTCACTTAATCACTAATGACTGGATCCAGATTTAGTAGCTTGGGACTGTTTACTGCATGTTGCAAGTAGAAAACGGTCTCAGTTTGCGCAAACGGACGCTACTGACATCCAGCACGGATCCTGATCCTCAAGATTCAGATATGCATACTACAAGTCAGTCAAACAGCAAAAGGGCAGGATGAGGTGTTATGCTTAAATCATGTGTGCATGGTGGGCGGAATATATTTAAATCATAGAGTAAGGGCTTGACTAATCCTTAATTACACACCAGCCCAATTATAAGTGAGAACGGTGTGTAAATGTTAAGGACCTGCTGGCAGAAAGTTATGAGTAAGGGGAATATACTCACCCTTCTTTGTATGTAAGTGGGTTGTTGTGAGGGGACTGCGCATGCGCCCTCCAGATGCTACCTGCGTAAAACTTAGTTCCGTATGATTTGCAAGGAAAGGGGCTGTGCTTCCCCTCCACCTGTCAGGGTGGGCAGGGGAAAACATTTAAATTGTACAGAAGGGGAGAGATTGGCTAGTTATGAGTGGATCAGCCATCGGACGGACAGCTAATCCGCTCATGTGATTAAAGGCCGCTTTATGGCAGCATAAATCACACACTCTCTGTACAAGAGAAGGGAGTGACAGCAGGAGTTCACTCCCCTCTTTCATATGGACTTTAAGACCAACGCACATACGGGAATTGTGCAGGAGTCTGGATCAGGTCCTATGCCTTGTGGATTACATCTCTACCTAGGTGATACAGGTTTTTCTTCAGCTGTTTTTCATGTTTTTTTTAATAATTTTACAACACCTAAAAGTTTTTTTTTGTCAGTCAGAGCTGCAGTTTGATATTGTTTACTAACTTATGTATATACAAGGTCCTCTTGTCAAGATTTTGATTCTTTGTTATGATGTTTGGTTTTCACATATATGTTAAATGCAGGACATTCGTATTTTTTATTATAGAACTTTAGAATTATAAACAGTAAAATATTAGTGAATCATAACAACGAGTTCCTTCCTCATTAGGGAAGATGTAAGTGCTGCCAATACATTTCCTTTTATGTATATTGCAGAATGGATCCAAACGTCTATTTCAACTACTATGCGCTCTAAATTGGTTCAATTTCTGAGTGATTTAAACACATTAAACTTTGCTTCTTTGTTGTTCAAATAAAATCTGAATCTATATTCCGAAGCTGGTTAAGATAATTTTATGTTATCAGCATATAAAGTATTATGCACATCTAATCTCATGCACAAAGAAGTTAAGAATAATTTGAAGAGGAATATTGCTGACATATTTATCAGACAACTATAGAACATACATTGCAGTTGATCTGTATCAGCACACATACACATTACTGCAAGTGAAGTTGATAAGAGTCATGTTCCAGAACTCCTGCACGCTTTCCCCCACTGTACAATGTACATGTTTCCCTTTACCCATCTTGGGAAGCACAGCCCCTTCACACGTAAATGCCATTGTACGGAATGAAGTTAGTTACCAGTCCATTTAGCCCACATTCTGGATGCAGTCCATAGTCTGTTTGGTGATGACTTCAAGAATTAAGAGTCTTGGGAAGCTCTATAGGAGCCAAGTGGTTGAGAAGTAATTAATTTGTGCTTAAATAATTTTATGGAAATAATATATTCATCTAAATATGAACATTTACGTTACATTATAACAGATTTTACAACTGCATGCCCACTTAAAACACATACAGTATTTTAACATGTCTGCAGTTTCAGGTGATACTGAAAATGAAACTGATCAGTTGGTGTACATTTTATGTAGATAGGTGGATCTGAATATCATTGAAATATGTGTCTCCTGTGACAATCAATTTTTATAGTACTAGCGTGAAACTACCCTACGGTTGATTTGGGACACTACATCCTCCAGCAAATGAGAGACTTCATACATTAGAAACTGAGCTCTATTTTATCCAGACTTACTTATCTGTAAGAATTGTAGAATTGGAAATAAAAATCCCAATTGAGATTTTTACTCACTATTTTTAGTAAAAACTTGTGATAGGAAGAGGCCATTTTAACAAAACCTGTGTAGAAGTTTTTGCAATAAGCACAGGATTTTCCAGAGTCTAGCTTTATAAAACTGTTTAGCATTTCATAGTACACTCTATGAAGACTCTGGAGAAAGCACTCATCCCTCCCCCCACCATATTTTCACACAGGCCAGTTGGTTCGCCCAGAAAGGCCAGACCTGCAAAATCCACTCTCAGATACAACCACTTCCTGCCACCTGTTAATAATGGCTAGCAGGATAATAGTAAATAGTAAAAGGTAAGAAAAATTTTGTATTTTCAGAACTACAGTTGCCAGGACAAGGCCAGGACATTTTTAAAACAGATGTCCCCATGTCCTGGCTCCAGGGCATATTGGCACATGTATTTCAGCATAGAAAAATGTCAGTAACCACATCTGAATTTAAAAACACCTGTTTTGAAAAAAATACTCCTCGACACACCTCATTTTCTCTAGTTTATTTTAGAGGTATAGTAAAGGCTCAGAAAATAATAATAATAAAAAACAATTCACAAACGATTCAGCAGTGCCTATCACATAATGAGACACTAGGTCTACTGCAATGTCTTTATAATCAGGAACTTTTCATGCTGTCATCGGAAAGTCTCAGGTTATAAATAGACCTATCGACAGTAATAAACTCATTATGTGGTGGGGTTCCTTCAGTTCTCTTCGTTTGTGAAAAGGATATTTTTTGTTGTTTTCGTTTCATTTTTTTTCCCAAGCATGATCCTTCGGATTACAGTATTTTGGATTATTAAGATGCTAAAAAAGAAGATTTATTTATCACACTTGATATGATATAAATGTTTTTTGTTTGTTTATTTTTACTACATTTTTGTTTTTGCTTAAAATAATTTTAAGTATTTATACTTTTTTTAGGAGGAATGGGGGTAAATAACCTTACAGGATTGCATCCCTTTAAGTTGATGGCCATGGATGTCGGGGAGATTAATTATTATTATTTTTTTTAACAACAGCTGTTACAGTATGTGTTACAGCATGCAGGGCCGCCATCAGGGAGGGACAGTCGGGACTACTTTCCTGGGCCCAGGGCTGTTGGGGCACCAGCTTTCTGGCAGCCCGAGGCTGATGGGGCACCAGTTGTTAACACAGCTACTAGTACTTGTAGTGTCATAGGGCCTGATCCAGAGCTACGGCCGCCGTCGCTAGTA